>CM032155.1:6378840-6428840 GCA_018901935.1 Pugionium cornutum | reverse complement strand
TACCACTAAATGCCCTCTTGTTTATTTAGTTCCATTCAAGCATTTCATGTTTATTTAGTTCCATTCAAGCATTTCATGTTTATTTAGTTGCTATAGAACATATAATCTATAAAAAGTCAATGGGGCATTCCGAATTTTGGACCTCTCGCACCCAAAGCGAGAATCATTCCACTAGACCAAATGCTTTGTTTCTTATGTCTTTCACTTAATGCTTTCTATTTGCATTTTCTTTTTTTGGAAAGAACTGTGGCAAAAATGAATTTGTTTTGCATCGAAATCTGTCTTTGATACTTGCCCAATTGCTGTTGTGTGTTTAGAGAATCTAGTTATACAAAGCTAGTATAAGTACTGTCTACGTTTTCTGGTTACAAGAAGGGAGGTGTTTCGGGGGTGAAGAGATCAAAGTCACTGGATGTGAAAGCCGTTTATACCGTTCAGTTAAAATGGTAGAGGTGTTTCGGGGGTGAAGAGATCAAAGTCACTGGATGTGAAAGCCGTTTATACCGTTCAGTTAAAATGGTAGAGGCGTTTCCATACTGCTCCAGCTAAAATGCCAGGTAAATCATTAGTGTTCAATCGCTGAAGGCTGAAGCTCATTGATTAATCGTCTGACATGAAAACAGAGGTATGTTACACAATTTAAACATATTATTTGATCATACAGCTATACCAAATTCATAGCTGTTGACTAGTTTTTTTAAGATCCTAGAGAATACCTAAATTTTCCCATTAAAAATGATTTCCTGACTGATGCTACGATTCTCTGATTTTAGGCATTTTATAATCCAGGCATGGACCAATACCTTGTTTCTAACTCTTTCACTTGAACTGCATTTGAAATGTTTAGTTTGCAATGTTGCCTCTTTCTGATTTGTTTGAACATATCTGCTTAGGGAAAGTGAAAGTGGCATTCCGAGAATCAAACTCGGTATCTCTCGCATCCAAGGCGAGAATCATACTACTAGACCAAATGCCCTGTTATTAATGTAAAGTTCAATAATTTTATCTGATGTTAACATTCCATTAATGAGAAGGAAAATTCCTTTGTTTCCCTTTAGAAATTTCTGGCCAAGAGTTTTCCTACTATAGGGGTTCATTTGACGATTCTGGAAGCTTAAAGTTTAGTATTTTGAATCTTTTTTTATTCCTGATGCATGAAGATGAAAGCTGCTTTATAGATGTAATTTTATCAGTTAACTTTTTGCATGTAATACTGAAAGTCTTATTGATTGTTTGTAATTTAATCTTGGTGCAGTTTTAGGTTGTACACATTGTTGAATGCTAAATGTGATATGTGCGAAAACAGAACGAAAAGACAGTCATATGCAACAGTTATGAGCTGGCAGGCATCTAGGCCATATATTCTTATAAACGTCCACCGGGACCTCTCGCACCCAAAGCGAGAATCATACCACTAGACCAAATGCCCTGCTTTTCATATTCTTAAGTTAGTGCCGCTATTTGTATTCTCTCCTTTCCTGCAAGAGTGTTGCTTCCTTTTGCTTTCCTGTGAGATTTTTTATCACGACTTGGGAGTCTGATGAATTTGGCAGCATATAAACGTGACAGTCTTTAGTGTGAAGTTTACTGGTGAAAAAGGCTCGTAGATTGGATGTGAAACTGATAGACCTATTCGAGCTTATTACCGGAAAAAATGGTGGCAGGAAGGAAGAAACAGGGGAGGTGGAGACAATTTCGCGGGAAGCAGCTTCTAAAAAGGAGGAAGAGTTGCACGTGAGGGGAATAAAACGAAGCAAACCTTTAGTCTCAACTAAAGGGTTTGCCGTTAGAATATTTTCAGTCATCATTTTAAATAAATAGTTTTGTTGTTTTTTTGAATCTTCTTCATGCGAGATTATGGCGGCCAAGCCTGTGCGCTTGTGAGTGGGAGAGATAATCATAAGGGTCTTTTCTTCTTTGTTTCTGGATTGTGAACATTGAGTTTTTCTTCACTCAATAAGCGTTATATTCAGACTAAAATCTTAACATTTTGGTGCGTCGTGACTACGAACGAACACGCCGGCAATGGATTCTCACCGTGACGATCCTCTGCCTCCTCCACCTGGGTTTGCAGTGAACCCACAAATAACGGGTAATTTCGTTGAAATATTCTGTTGTCTAGATGCGCTTGACAGTGGCTATCGAGGTGCGATAACGGGTCAGCTCAACTTGGAAGACTCTATACGCCGTTTGGAGTCTAAATGGGAGTCAAAGTTGGACGCAAAACTTGAAGCTTTTCAGCTTGCCATGGATAAATCGATTCACTCTCAATTGGATCGTCTCTTGCTCGCTCTCCCACGACTCGAGACAAAATAGTCCCAAGGTGAATCCAGTTTCCAGAACAGAGCACCAGAATCTACAGTCCACACACAACCGGTTTTTGTAGACACTCGCACCTCCTTTCTGACTAATCGCGACTCTATGGTAAAGCGTATCGAACTCCCAATCTTTGAAGGTATAAACACGTTTGGGTGGCTCTCGAAAGTTGAGAGATTTTTTAGGATTGGTGGGTACACGGATATTGATAAGTTAGAAATGATAGCAATGAGTTTAGAGGGGGATGCCTTGGGCTGGTTCAACTCTGAAATAGTGCGAGAACCATTCAACACATGAGAATCTTTTAAACATCGCTTGATGATACGCTTTGGCAGCATACATAGTAAGGGACCAAGCCAAAATTTGTTTTGCGGAATACGTTCATGAATTTGAGGAGCTCACCGCTCAGGTTACGAACTTGGCAAGCCATCAGTTATAAGGGATATTCCTTAATGGGTTGAAACCGGAGATAAGGGTTGTGGTGCAGCTGATGAAGCCACAAAGTCTCTCGGAAATGGTTTCGGTGGCCATCTCTATGGAGGCTGACGTGCTCACACGGGTGGTGAGTAAAGAGCTACACACTGAACAGCGTCAGTCCCGACAAACATCAGTAAACGACTATCGGCATAACACTTGGAAGATGAAAACAATCCTGACAGATTCAGAGAAACAACCAGCCGCTCTACCTGCAAAAGTCTAGCAACGTACACGTTTAAACTGTTCAGACGCGGAACTTGACGAAAAACGTAGAAGGGGGCTTTGTTTCAAATGCAACGCCAAATGGTTTCGCGGCCATAATGCAATATGTCCAAACAAGGAGCTGCAACTCTTAACAGTTGTAAATGACTATGAACTTGAGGTCTTAGATGACAATATGGTAGAGCTTACGGAAGAAGACACTCCGGAGCAAACAACTCTTATGGAATTGTCACTGTACTCGTTCATTGGCGCATCATAACCTACAACAACTAAACTCTTCGGATTCATTGGAAAAATTCCTATGGTATTTATGTTGGATAGCGGTGCGACGCATAATTTCATAACACCGGTAGCCATGAAGAAAGCAAAGTTACAACTTCAACAATCACTGCATTTAAACGTGCTCTTAGGTACGGGGATCTCAGTTGCAAGGCTCGGGGTTTGCAACAATGTCAAGATCACACTCCAAGGACTTGAATTCACGACTGATTTTATCTCTCTAGAACTCGGAGGGGCGGATGTAGTTCTTGGGGTGCATTGGTTACGTACTTTGGGGCATTGCACAGTCAATTGGGAACTACTTAAATTAGAATTCATGTACCAAGGAAAATGGTCTAAGTTAAGGGGGGAATCGGATCTCCAGCACCATCGTTTCTCCAACACCCATCGTCTGCAAGGGAGTACCGCTGGACATTTCTCACCTACACTCCGGACAGGCTGAAAAAGTAACGATTTCTCCACCTATAACACATCTTCTTGATCGTTATGCACATGTTTTTGCAGAGCCTACGGGGTTGCCTTCGATGAGAGGTCGGGAACATCGGATCACTCTTGCACCGGGGAGTTTGGCTGTGAGTGTGAGACCTTACCGGTATCCACATGTCCAAAAGGAGGCGATGACACAACTAGTGGAGGAAATGTTACAAAAGGGAGTAATAAGGCCGAGTACAAGCCCTTTTTCAAGTCCGGTATTACTCGTTAAAAAGAAGGATGCATCTTGGCGTTTTTGTGTGGATTATAGGGTCCTCAACCGCGCCACAGTTGTTGACAAATTTCCGATACTGGTTATTGACGAGCTTCTAGACGAGTTGCAAGGAGCCATGATCTTCTCTAAACTCGACCTTAGAGCGGGATATCATCAAATCAGAATGCACGCGGAGGATATCCACAAAACCGCATTCCGAACAGCCGATGGTCACTATGAGTTCTTGGTAATGTCGTTCGGTTTAATGAATGCCCCGGTAACATTTCAAGCGTTGATGAATGTTATTTTCAGACCATTCCTCCAGGGATTTATCTTGGTATTTTTTGATGATATCTTCATTTACAGCAGGTCGGAAAAGGACCATTTGACACATTTGGAGTTGGTTTTAAAACTTTTCACCGATCACAACTTATTTGCCAACAAGAAGAAGTGTTTATTCGGACAGCCGACAGTCGAGTATTTGGGGCACATCATTTCTGAAAAAAGGGTTTCAACAGATCCGAGTAAGACACTGGCCATGGAGAACTGGCCGCCTCCAAAAACCGTGAAAGAACTTTGGGGATTTCTCGGTTTAACGGGGTATTACCGTAGATTTGTTCGGAATTATGGATTGCTCGCCAAACCTCTCAC
The DNA here is from genome assembly GCA_018901935.1 of Pugionium cornutum. Taxonomy (NCBI): domain Eukaryota; kingdom Viridiplantae; phylum Streptophyta; class Magnoliopsida; order Brassicales; family Brassicaceae; genus Pugionium; species Pugionium cornutum. Next base: position 6,424,210 of record CM032155.1, on the reverse strand, counting down.
AACCTTACTGAAAAAAGATCAATTTTTCTGGGATGATGCAGCACAACAAATCTTCAACGTGTTAAAACAGGCTATGACCGCCACACCGGTACTAGCTTTGCCAGATTTCAACACCACATTCATCTTGGAGACGGATGCATCTAGTTATGGAATTGGCGCGGTTTTAATGCAAAATAAACGCCCGATTGCCTATTTTAGTCATGGGTTAACACCGCAGGAACAACTCAAATCGGTTTACGAAAGAGAGCTTATGGCCATCGTTCTTGCGATTCAAAAATGGCGTCACTATCTCTTGGGCAGAAAATTCGTGGTTCACACCGACCAGAAAAGTTTGAAATTTCTCCTTGAACAAAGAGAGGTGAACCTTGAATACCAGAAGTGGTTGCATCGCATAATGGGGTATGATTTCGATATTATTTACAAACCGGGAGTGGAAAACAAAGTTGCAGATGGTTTGTCTAGGATACCACAGCCATGTAACTACTCTTTCACGGCTGCTCTGTTCGCCATTACCGTACCAACAGTCTTGCAACTACAAGATATTTACAAAGAAATCGATAATGACTCGGATATCCAGCACATTATCAGTGACATCAAAGCTGGCCAAATCAAGAAAGACTACACCATTGTTGACAACCGCTTGTGGTTTAGGCGCCGGTTAGTCATTCCTCATTCATCCAAGTTAATTCCCTTGATCCTTCAAGAATTCCATAGCAGCAAGTTGGGAGGGCACTCGGGAGTTCTTAAAACATTGAAAAGAGTTCAACAAGTGTTTCAATGGCGGGGTATATGGGATCACATCCAAGAATTTGTGTCGTCTTGTGGAGTTTGCCAAGCTCATAAGTACTCCACGTTGTCTCCGGCCGGTTTGCTTCAACCCTTACCTATTCTTACAAGAATTTGGGATGAAATCGCGATGGACTTCATCGAAGGATTACCATTATCGCAAGGATACAATGTGATTCTCGTGGTAATTGACCGGTTCAGCAAGTACGCACATTTCATTAGCCTTTGTCACCCTTTTACCGCCGTGGATGTCGCTACAAAATTTATATCGGAGATTGTTCGCCTCCATGGATATCCAACGACAATTATTTCAGACCGAGATCGTATTTTTTTGAGTAATTTCTGGAAGGAGACTTTCAAACAGGCGGGTACTCAACTGAAATATAGCACGGCGTTTCATCCTCAAACGGATGGACAAGCCGAGGTATTAAACCGATGTCTTGAAACGTATCTAAGGTGTTTCGCATCCATCAAACCGCGCTCTTGGCACAAGTTCTTGCCTTGGGCAGAACTTTGGTATAATTCCAGCTATCATTCTACTCTCAAAACAACACCATTCAAAGTGGTGTATGGAAGGGATCCTCCAGCGTTTGTTAGATACGAAACGGGTAGCACTAATAACTTTGATTTGGAGGAATCTCTTAAGGAAAGAGATGAAGTACTGGAAATAATCAAACTGCAATTGCAGCGAGCTCAAGATCAGATGAAAAAACAAGCAGACAAGCACCGTCGCGATCTCAACTTCAATGTAGGCGATCGTGTATACGTCAAGCTGAAGCCGTATCGCCAAAGTTCAGTGACAAAGCGGGAATGTCAGAAATTGTCTGCGCGGTATTGTGGACCTTACACAATCACGGAGAGAGTGGGTAAAGTGGCGTATCGTTTGCTGCTTCCTACAACTTCCCGGATTCACCCGGTTTTTCAAATATCTCAACTAAAAGGGGCAGTGGGGCATGGGATTAACACTCAAGAATTTCCATCAGAATGGACGGATATGGCAGTTTCATCTCCAATTCCAGATGCTGTGATGGACACCAGGTATGATGCAACAGGGAATTTGGAGGTGTTGATTACTTGGAAGGACCGAGAGCCACACGAGAATTCATGGCATCGTGCAACCACAATAGCAAAGGATTTTCTTGACTTTAAGCTTGAGGACAAGCTTCTCAAAGGGGGAGTATTGATAGACCTATTCGAGCTTATTACCGGAAAAAATGGTGGCAGGAAAGAAGAAACAGGGGAGGTGGAGACAATTTCGCGGGAAGCAGCTTCTAAAAAGGAGGAAGATGAGTCAAAGGGAGAAGTCACGAGAGTTGCACGTTAGGGGAATAAAAGGAAGCAAACCTTTAGTCTCAACTAAAGGGTTTGCCGTTAGAATATTTTCAGTCATCATTTTAAATAAATAGTTTGTTGCTTTTTTGAGTCTTCTTCATGCGAGATTATGGCGGCCGAGCCTGTGCGCTTGTGAGTGGGAGAGATAATCATAAATGTCTTTTCTTCTTTGTTTCTGGGTCGTGAACATTGAGCTTTTCTTCATTCAATAAATGTTATATTCAGACTAAAATCTTATAAACGTCCACCGGGATCTCTCGCACCCAAAGCGAGAATCATACCACTAGACCAAATGCCCTGCTTTTCATATTCTTAAGTTAGTGCCGCTATTTGTATTCTCTCCTTTGCTACAAGAGTGTTGCTTCCTTTTGCTTTCCTGTGAGATTTTTTATCACGACTTGGGAGTCTGATGAATTTGGCAGCATATAAACGTGACAGTCTTTAGTGTGAAGTTTACTGGTGAAAAAGGCTCGTAGATTGGATGTGAAACAGCCGTATGTATTCTTGTTTTTTGCTTTCTGCACTTAGTAATGAAACATTCAGGAAGTAGTTTTTGCGCTAAATTGGAAGAAAAACCATGATGATAGGATCTGTTTAGATTTGCATTATTAGATGTAACGATTATCATATGCTTCTTGATTTCATCAGTAACTCCTGAGACTTTATGCTCGATGTTCTCTTCTGAATAGTCCTTTGTAGGAGTTGATCTATCTGATCTTTTTTTATATATCTAATAGCAATCCAATTATACGAATCTTGATGAATATGGCAGCTTACAAAATACATTGTATGAAGTTTGTTGGTTAAAAGGACTTGAAAAAGTGATGTTTTTTCCTCATTTGCATTATGCATGAAACTTTCAAGGAGGTTGGTTTTGTTGTTCTCTTGCTTTAATTAGGCTTGCCATTATGACTCTTGATCCGTGGGTCCTGCCCCGTTTGATCCGCTGCGGGCGGATTCGCAGATTTTGCAGGTGATCCGCCGCGGGACGGGTCCTAGCTTTAATGAACAAAAAACATGAATTCTTGTGTCTTCCAGAAATCAACTGTTTAGGATAATGTACAGAATTCCAGAAATCAAAAGTGAGCAGGCACAACAAACATTTTCCTTCATGCGTGACAAGGAGAACTGGTTAGGCTAATGGACAGAGTTCCTGAATGATATTCCTCAAGCTTATATTCATGGAATTTCACTACATTTCTCTTGTATTTTGGGTTAATTTTGACAAATTTTTTAATCTATATATATATATATGTCATTCCAAGAGCTGAAACATCTGATTTAAGATATTAGAGAATAGTGGTAAACTTTATAGATTCTCATTTGTTTAAATATTAAAAATTCTTGCTTAACCTTATCGGTTGATAGCAATTAATCGTTCATTGATACGTTTTACAGTGTACAGACTCTCTCGATTCCCGGGAAGTCTCAGTCTTTATCATAATTCGCATGAGAATCTTCAGAGTCGCGTCGGTCTCACTGCGGATTTTCCCGTCGAATAACTACGCAACGTTCCTATCGAAACAAGACGTTTCTTCTCTCTCACCGGCCAGATGCATCGCGGGGGCTCTTCAGGAACACATCAATTCTCCCGCCCCAAAAGCTGGAACGAAGATTCACGCCGATGTCATCAAAACTGGGCTTAGACCAGATCTGAACATATCCATCAAACTACTCATTCTTCATTTAAAATGCGGCAGCCTGAGTTATGCACGCCAAGTGTTCGACGAATTACCCAGGCCAACATTATCGGCTTACAACTACATGATTAGTGGGTACTTAAAGCATGGATTGGTTAAGGAACTTCTCCTTCTAGTTCAACGGATGGCATACTCTGGGGAAAAGGCAGACGGGTACACGCTTTCGATGGTTCTAAAGGCATCTACTAGTTTTGGCTCGACTATGATACGGCCGCATAGATTATTGAGGTTGGTCCATGCCTGGATTATAAAATGGGACGTTGAACTAGATGATGTATTAATTACTGCACTTGTGGATGCTTATGTGAAGAGTGGAAAGCTGGAGTGTGCAAGGACTGTGTTCGAAACAATGAAAGATGAGAATGTAGTATGTTCTACATCAATGATCTCAGGTTACATGAATCAAGGGTTTGTGGAGGATGCCGAAGAGATTTTTAATGCAACCAAAGTGAAGGATATTGTAGTTTACAATGCTATGGTGGAAGGTTTCAGCAGATCAGCTGAAACCTCTAAGAGAGCAGTTGACATGTATATCTTGATGCAACGGGCTGGTTTCCGTCCAAATATTTCAACTTTTGCTAGCGTGATAGGAGCTTGTTCAGTTTTGACATCCCATGAAGTTGGTCAGCAAGTGCACGCTCAGATTATGAAGACTGAATTCTATACACATATCAAAATGGGGAGCTCTTTGTTAGACATGTATGCCAAATGCGGAGGAATCGATGACGCAAGAAGACTCTTTGACCAAATGCAAGAGAAAAACGTATTTTCTTGGACTTCAATGATCGATGGATATGGAAAGAACGGAAACCCTGAAGAAGCACTTGAACTCTTCACTAGGATGAAGGAATTCCATATAGAACCCAATAATGTAACCTTTCTCGGGGCTATCTTTGCTTGTTCACATTCCGGTTTAGTGGATAAAGGTTATGAGATCTTTGAGAGTATGCAGAGAGACTATTCCATGAAACCAAAGATGGAACACTATGCTTGCATGGTTGATCTCATGGGACGTGCTGGGGATTTGAATAAAGCTTTGGAATTTGTTAGAGGGATGCCAGAAAGACCTAACTCAGATGTCTGGGCTGCCCTTCTCAGTTCTTGTAGGCTGCACGGTAATGTGGACCTCGCAAGCGTAGCTGCAAATGAGCTTTTCAAACTAAATGCTGACAAAAGACCTGGAGCTTATTTAGCATTATCCAATGTCTTAGCTTTTGCTGGTAAATGGGAAAATGTATGCGAAATCCGAGAAGTGATGAAAGGTAGAAAGATATCTAAAAACATTGGTCGGAGTTGGATCAGTGACGAGAAAGCTCGGTGAATGTTTTTGAATCAGAGCCTCAGCTTTTTCAGGCGTTTTGGTTGGTCCATTCATAGAAGATTGATTGGAGCTGAGAATTTATGCCACTGAGGGTTTTACGAACTGATTATGAAACATTCAGTAAGGCTTCTCTCATTCATGATCGTCATAACAAATACACTGAACATGAAAACATTTGTTCTGTGATGAAACCGAAAGTTATACAAATAGGTGATGCTTTTGTCTGATGCTTTTGTCTTTGTGTTTTGTTTTATTGTGCGTATAGAGGTCGCTTTATCGGTGATTAAGAGAGCACAAATTCACCCTTGCGGAATTTATCCATGGCCTCCTTAAACTCAAGCATTGCAGATTCACGTAGATTCACCAAAACCTTAAACCCACTGTCCTTGCTTCCAGCTGCAGCTTCAGGAGAATATGGCAAGAAAAAGCATGGTTCCATGCTTCCGAGCAATTTGTTTGATAGAGGCAAAACCGTCACGGGTCCTCCCCATCCGAAATCCACTGTTGAATGCCCTAAGTATCGCCAGTCTGTAAATCCGGTCACTCCTGTTTTCAATATATAACCGCAAAAAGCATGAAACTTTAATTTGAATTTTTCCCTAGCTTCCAGAACAACTCGTGATGTTATTTACCTGTACCGGCATTGATTCCATCTTTGTGGTGCAGCTCTTGGAAGTCGATAAAGGAGCGTACGTATTCATCACTGGCATTGGATTTGCTCTGTTTTATGAGCTCTGCAGTTTTCCAAATCGGCTGCTCTATGAGTTCTCCGGCTTTGAGCTGAGCATACATTGGCACACATCCGTTTCCCCAATACCCTTTAGGTAAAGGTGGATTCATCAATCTCCTTATATTTATCGAATACACATATTTCACATTCTCTTCTTCCCCAATCTTTGCAGCTCTTACCCTAAGATTTTGTAATTTTCTTGTTTAGATCAAACATTTTCAAGAAATGAGATGATGTAAACATGTTACTTACTTCGAACGCCAAATGTAAGCACCTAGAGCTTCGAATGTGGTGAAACTGAGACCCGACTTCTCGAGTAACAAAGCCTTGAACCTGTCCAAAGACTCGTCGGTCACGAGGAAGCAGTCTCTTTTGACGGTTCCAATGTTTTGTCCGTATGGATCCAAGTTTTTGTCGAGGCTCAAGAAATCACGAACCGGAGCTCCAACCCATGGCTTTTCTCTTGGACCAAGTAGACGTTCTCGGTCCCAGACCGGCTCGATCGATATCTGAGTTGCTCCGCGAGCGAGTTCGGCCATGGCGTTGAAAAACAAACTCGCACCCAGCCCATCGCAGATCGCGTGGTGAATCGCCGCGCCTAAAACCCATCCACCGCACTGAAACGTCGTGACCTGGAGGATACAGGGATTAACCATTCCCTCTTCCCGGGACGGATCCGGTACCAATCTCTCGACGAAACCCGGGTCGAGTCCATCGAAATACCCGACGGATTCGAGCGTGCAGTTAACAGAGGCGTTGACTAGAGGGACGCTTTGACCAGCGCCGCAGAATAATTCAAAGCGATTACCGGAGCCGGAGCGACGGAGAGAGCCAGCGAGCGGGTAATAGTGAACGAGTGCGGTTGCAAGGGAGGCGGAGACGACGTCAAAAGGTGTTTTTCCGGGGACGGCGGAAGAGGAGGAGGAGTAGACGCGGAGGTAACGAAAGCTGACGTGGAGGTTGTTATCGTTATCGAGATGGGAGAGAAAGACTGTTTGGTCGTTGAAGAAAGGTTGGTGAGAAGAACGAACCAAGGCTATTTCCGTAATTTCAAGTGTTGCCATCTCTTAATAGATTGATGGGGATCTTTCTGCTTACAAATACAATTTTGGGGTCAAATATATAAAATGGAATAAAGGCAAAATAAATGCCTTGAAGACAGCTAACGAATGAATACAACTACCAAGCAGACAAGTTCCATGACCAAAACTATCTCAACTACAACCGTTTCATTCAATTATTACTTGGTTGATGTTTTGAAATCATGAAATAAATAATTTAATCTGCTCAGATCTCCGGTAAATATAAATGGTTGAAACTAAGTGATTGTGGTTAATGGATGGAATTGTTGATTGCTTTCAAAAATAATTATACAAGTTGGACCACTTACTAAAGAAACGGTACCAATAAGACAGAATTTTGTTTTCATGATTTTTTTCATAGAAATGTTATATAACTATTTTTATTTATTTATGATATTGAAATTCAAATGGAATAATTATGAAATTTAATTTATAAAATTGTAGCATATAAGGATATTATTAAAAAAATGAAGAGAAGAGTGGAATGGGGCCTGCCAAAATTTTTGTGGTGAAGTAAAAGTGAAACAAAAAAGAGATCACTTTGACACACAACCCGAGGCTCTAAAAATTGAAACACGTTGCTTTTTAAATGCACCGCAGCTTTGGCTATTGCCATTATTGATTATTATTAATATAAGTCATTTCTGTTATTTTTAGTTGTTACTATTCGTTAATAATTATTGAAAAATATTTACTATAAAATAATATTGTATTCATTATTAAATATCAAGTATTTTAATATATTTTTAGTGCAAGAAAAAGAATATCTATTTCTAGGAAAATACAAATCGAGTGACTCATATGTTATTACAAATGAAGTTACTTAGGAGATTAAGTTAAAGTAACATACTTTTGATGTTAGACATTTATTAGACTTATAACACTTTCCTGAAATTTATCTTAGGTGTTCTTTACCGAAAAAACTTATCAGAAAATTTTAAGCTTTCCCTCAATTTACTAACACCAATTTTTTATTTGTCATCCCAAACAAATTGATTTTTCATCCAATAATTGCATCAACTCTCTTCATCATTTATTTGTTGAACAAAAGACTTTTGAGTCACAGACGATGACTCTTCCAATGGCTTCTCCATTGAAGAAGGTCATCACAAGCTTTGTACTTATCTTCTACTCTACAACCATAATCTTTGCTTTATCAAAACCACCGTGTCGGCGTTTTAAATCTATTATCAGCTTCGGTGATTCCATCGCCGACACTGGAAATTATCTCCGTCTCTCCGACGTCAATCATCTTCCTCAAGCTGCATTTTTTCCTTACGGCGAAGCTTTCTTCCGTCCTCCTTCCGGCCGTTACTCCGACGGCCGTCTCATCATAGATTTCATCGGTACCTAATTTCTTCTCGAATGTCTATTCAGACATGTACTCCAAACCTCTTGTTATCTCCTGCTTTCTTTGTTCTTGCTTGAACAGCAGGTTATAAATTAACCCTAGTTTCTTCTGAGATTATTTTTCGTAATGTTATCTTATTCGGTTTCTGTAACAGCCGAATTCTTGGGACTACCGTACGTACCTCCTTACTTCGGATCTCAAAATGTAAGCTTCGAGCAAGGGATCAATTTCGCGGTGTATGGAGCAACTGCTTTGGATCGTGCTTTTCTTGTGAAGAAAGGAATTGAATCTGATTTCACCAATGTTAGTTTGAGTGTTCAGCTTAATATCTTCAAGCAAATTTTACCAAAACTTTGCGCATCGTCTTCTCGTGGTTAGAAATTTGCCCTTCTCTTCTGTATCTATGCTGATGATTTCTCATTTCTCCTAATGGTTTTTCATTTTCTGTGTTTAGATTGCAGAGAAATGCTTGGAGATTCGCTGATACTCATGGGAGAGATTGGAGGCAACGACTATAATTACCCGTTTTTTGAAGGCAAAAGTATCAATGAATCAAAGAGCTTGTTCCTCTAATCATCAACGCTATTTCTTCTGCAATTGTGGTAAACAAATCTGTACATTTTCTCTCCCGAGAAAGTAATAATCACATGTATATGTTTCATGATTTTTACAAATTTAAGTAACAAAAACTACAGGAACTGATGGATTTAGGCGGCAAAACATTTCTGGTGCCCGGAAACTTCCCAATAGGATGTTCCGCGTCGTATCTTACTCTGTTTCAGACCGTAAAAGAAGAAGAACACGACCCTTTCACAGGTTGTCTCCCATGGCTCAACGAATTCGTAAAGCACCACAACGAACAGCTCAAGACAGAACTCAAACGACTCCAAATACTCAAACCTCATGTCAACATCATTTACGCCGACTACTACAGCACCTTGTATCGTTTTTTCCAAGAACCAACCAAATACGGTCTGTATCCCCTTGAAAGCTCTGTCCCTGGCCTGACCTACATGGTTTGTTTGACCTGCTGGCCGATCTTTTATGTTTCCTTTTAATAGGGTTTAAGACAAGACCTTTGGCTGCTTGTTGTGGAGTTGGAGGACAATACAACTTCACTATTGATCAAGAGTGTGGATACAGAGGAGTTAGCTATTGTCAAAATCCATCAGAGTATGTGAATTGGGACGGTTATCATTTAACCGAAGCCACGTACAAGAAAATGGCTCATGGTTTACTCAAGGGTCCCTATGCTACTCCTGCTTTTGACTGGTCTTGCCTGGGCTCTGGATCAATGGATAAAGAGTTTTCTCTTAGCAGTTGAAAATTTTGTTTGTTGTGAAGTAAAATGGAAGAAATTTTTGTGGATTGTGATAAGATCTACCTTTGGAAGAAACAGACTAAAACATTACTAAAATAATAGTAATTGACTTATAAGTTTAAAAGACATTTTATCCTCAGAATGTAAGTTTCACTGTGAGAATAATTAACAACAACAGATTGCTTGACTGATCACAAGAATAATAGTACTCATTATAATAAAAAGCCTTGATCCAGTTTACATTATGGACTCATTTTTTTATAGCCTTATAATAAAGGGCCCCCATGGATTTTTTTTTGTGACAAATTAAAGTTTTGTATACTGATTTTTTAAAGACAATTTTTATTTGTTGGCTCCAGAAAAAAAAACATATCTTTGGTCAAAGAAATAAGTCTAAAAATTATAAAATATTTTTTTAAAATTTTTTTGATCGGGTTTGTATTGAATTATAATTTATTTTAAAAAAAATTTAAAATATACAATATTTAATAACAGAACAAAATAAAAGTCTACAAATTTAGGAGGGTCTTTGCGATTTTGGGGGTATGTTTACCTTTAATTCTGGTTTGATGTAATTTTAATTAAAGTATTTTCGGCTTTAAATTTGAATTAAGCTTATGAAAAGTTTAATTTAGAATTAAATTGATTTCGAACTGATTTTTAACTGCTACTAGATATGAAAACTCTTTGGACTAATTAACATGGAATTACAATGGTTATTTCGTTTATTTATACATTATTTCTAGTTTAAGTAGTTTTTAAAAAAAAAACGAAAAAATTGAGTAAAACAAGAAAATCGTGAATAATTTTCTTTTGGAAATTGCATGAATTTTCCTAAAAATTTCTTAAATTTTTTACTTTTCATAAAATTGTCCTTATATCAATTAGCTGAATCTTTTGTTTGTTAGAAAGAAATCTACAGTGCATAAATTTTACTTTTTGAACGTTGTATCTTGACGAAAAAGTAGAACAATGAATTTATTAAATTACACCTAATTACTACATTTTATTTTTCAAGTCCAGCTAATTATTTCACACACAAAAAAGAAGAAAAAAAATACTTCATGAAAAAATAAAACCATAAAAGGAAAAAAGAATCATTACCTAATGACAAATTCCTTTTTAAAAAGTAGTTTTACTTTCAATGTAAAAGAGTAAAGGTTGCAAAATCTAAACAAAAACAGTTAAAACTGAGATACTCTTACCAGTTACAGAGATTACATCATAATGCTTGTTTGGATAGAATCCAATGTAACAGACAACACGTGTAACAATCGTTTCTCTCCTTTTTCTCCTTTTCTTTTACATAACATTCCACACTAAAACCCAAAATACACCAAAACCTTTTCCATGCTTTTCCATCTCATTTTAAATATTATATTCAAAATTAATTACCTTAAAGAACATGCAGAAAAAAACAAACACCAAACTTTCCTATTTAAGTAAAAAACATTATTATATTAGTGTCAATTCACATCTTTTACCAGTTGGTATCGTACTAAAAATAGCACCTATTTAGTTACATCCCATTAATTCAAAGATTTTTCCTAGAAAATGCACCTAATTAGTTTTTTTTGTCACACTCAGCTAACTAATTTGTATTTGCATAATGTAGAGATAAGAATAATATCCTAAAATATTATTTTTTAAGTTTTTTTCTAAATTTGACACCATAAAATTAAAATCCTAAAAATAGTATAAATAATTATGTAAAAATACTTATTTATTCTAAATAAATTATATATAAATTTAAAATATTATTTTTGAGTCAATTTTCTAATTTATAGTTTAATTTTTTCTATAAAATATATTTTTAATGTATTTTAATTTTAAATTTATGTTATTATTAAAAATTTAATCTAATAATATTATTTTTTGAATAAAAATTTAAAAACATGTTATTTTAAAGAATTGTCTTAATGATAATCATAATATTAATTATTTCAAGTAAGATACATATTACATATGTATTAGTACAAGTAATATGTCACTACTTGATTTCAAACCTTCGTAAAAAATATTGTTGATTTAATATTTAAGTTTTTCATTTTCGATTTGATGTTATACAATTTATTTTATGGATAAGACAAAATTAAATTAAATATATGCGGCGCCGTCATAAAAATTTACATACTATAATAACTAAATTATCCGATATCTGAAAAATATTTTTATCTTTAAGTTGTATATATCTATATTACATCAAAATTTATACTAATTTTAGAAATTATAATATCGCCAAAAAAAATCTAATAATAAAAAACAAAAATCGGTATATATATAATCTTGATATTAAAAAAATTGATTGTACAATACACATAAATTAAATTTAAATTTTCAGTACAGTCAAATAAAAATGAAAAACAAACACAAGCACATTGAACAAAATGAAATTAGTGAAATATCATTTTGAATTTTTCACCACAAACATTTTTTAAAAATTACAGAAGTTGAGCCACGTGGCATTGCGAAAAAACAAGGTTCTTAAGACCATCTTGTCACACTTGTATATATATATATACATATGGTCTGCTGCTCAATGCTCATATTATAAGATATATATCTGAATAGTATTCCAGTAATTGACTCTTCGTTTTTGTTCAATTATATTAGGTATTCTTTTCCTTTTTCTTTTTTTTTCATTTCAGCTCTCTCTCTCTCTCTCTACTCTGCAGTTACTTCAAGGTTTATGTTTTTTTAATATTTCATTATTCATATATGAAGGTGAAAGTTTTTGAGGAAAATTATCCATCTTGCCAGTTTGCTTGATGCACTTTGTTTCAAAAACTCATGTGTTTTGGATCTGTAAATGCTCACAAGTTTTTCTCTGGTGTATATATTACTTACACAGTTACAGAGACAAACAAATTATATAAGACTATTTGACAAAATTTTGAAAATTATATGCTCAGCCGAACTCTCTCCATTTGACAGTCTGATTTTTCCCTTCTTCATTTATTTTGTAGTTTATTTTCTAGATCAAATGATATATCTTTTTTTTAGATAATTAACGATATATCTCAAAATGCATATTAGCCACATATAACTTGCTAGTAAATATTTTTAAACCTCAGAATACTAATTAGACGTGGACCACTGAATTTTCTATAATTTCAAATTAAAAGATAAGATTATTTAAAGACTTTTGATCAGTTTGAAAATGTATATATTTTATCTTTTTTCCTCAATTCATATTCCTGTTTAGTAATGTCTAAATAGCATGATTATTATGAAGAAAAAAACGATTCCACATTTGTGAATAATTGTTATACTTACCAAGCTAATGAAACCCATATATTATTAAATTAAAAAATGACACATCCTATACACAGAATTATTTAATTATAATATTTTTTATATTTTATTTCTATGAATATATTCAAATAGATTATATTTTACAATTTTTTTAATAAATGTTAAATCACTATCAATGTGTTTTAAATAATATTTATTTTATAGAGTATTCGTAATATAAATATAAATTCGAACCTTTAAACTATTACATGTAATATTATAGTTAGTTATTTTTTCAGATAAAAAAATTATTCAAATATATTATTAAAGCTTTGAATATCAAATATTAGATTTTATAATATCTATGAATATAATATATAAAATATGAATGTAAATTATAAATATTATATTTGTTAAATTGTTAGATGTATTAATATAGTTAATTTATTTATTTTTAAATAAAAATTATTCAAATAGATTAACAAAAATCTGAATTTTAAATATTAGATTTTATAATACTAATGTTTACCCTTGTTATATATTTAGTATTTTTGTTTAAATTAGTTATTTATACTATTCTATAAATTAAATATTATTTTTTGAAATATATTATCTCACATATTAGTTAATCTGCCAGTTAATATGGATTCCTATGACGATGATCAAATATTTCAACTCTCTCCTTTGTGCTTCACTCTCACAGAAGACTCATTTACTCCAATAGCGGTACACTTTTAATTATTTCTTTCTTGCACTTTAATTTGTATATAAAACTATACATTGATGATAAAATTAATTATAAATTGTTGGGGTTTTTTTGCAATACATAGGAATTGTTGCAAGATGTAGAAACTGAGGAAGTGGACCAAGAGACCGTTGGATTAAACACTGTTCCAGCAATAAGTGAGGCTAATCCCTCAACAAACACACAATCAAATCTAGTCCAATGTCCACAACCAGTAACATTACTGCAAAATCCACCTGAAATGGTATGTTATTTCTGATAAGAATAATTTTTTTTTACAATATATATATAAGGCCATCAAAACAAAAACATTACAAACATATAGTAATGTTTAAATTTGTTTGCATTTTATCTATTATGCAATCCATTTGAGTATTTACAAGTAAACAAATCATGGTGAATTATTTCCAAGAACAAGCTGTTTTTGCAATGGTAAATTGAATTAGTTTTTGATGTATATATATGTTCAAGTATCTCACGCTGATCCGTTACACTATCAAAACTTTTTAAAGTAAATATTATCTAAAATATAATTTACTACATTATTTATGAAAATAAAATTAAATAGATATTTATCAGTATAATATATGTAAATATTTAATATTTTGATATAAAGGACAAACACACAATATAAAATGAAATATTAAGAATTTTAGAAATTAGTCAAACAAAAAATTTAAATAACTTAATATTTATCATATGTACAATTTTTTATCTATTTAATAATATTATCTTTTCAAGATATTTTAAATTCATTTGTATAGTCTGATTTTATTGTATATTTTATTTGTATAATCAATATTAAAATTTTCAAAAAAATATTTTAAATAAAAGATCATATATATATATATATATCTAATTTATATTTACTAAATAAATAATTAATTATATTATGTGAATATATTTTCCACACAAATATATGAATATAAATCTAGTATATATATATAATTTATATTTTCTAAATAAATAATAAATTATAATATGTAAATATTTTTTTCTCATATATAAATCTAAATCTAATATATATATATTAGATTTAGATTTATATATATATATATTAGTGATAACGAAGCGTTAGTATATGTCATCAAAACTAAATCATCAATGATAAAATATTAATAATTAATTTTTGTTTTGGTTTTGTCGAAGCAACCACAACAAATATTGTCATGCAGTTCAGAAGGATATTTGCAAGTTAATTTACCCAACGGACAACTAAATCAACAATGTTTCTTAAATCAAAACATGCTGAATTCTTTTCAAGAGCTAAATGTTTCTGAGATGGTAAGTTCAAATTTTAATTTTTAATTTTTAATTTCTTATAAATTAATTTTTGATGATTATACATTCATGAGGTATATCAAATCTTTACCAAAACTAAACCATCAGTGATCAAATATTAATAATTATTTTCATTTTGTCTAAGCAGCCACAAGGACAATTACTATGCACTTCAGAAGGATATTTACAAACGAACTTACCCAACGAACAACCAAATCAACAAAGTTTCGTAAATTCTTTTCAAGAGCCTCACTTTTCTACAATGGTAAACTGAAAATTTTAATTTTTTAATTTTTGATAAATGTATATTCATCAGCTACATGGATCTTTAGCATTCATGTCATTAAAACTACATTATCAATAATTAAATCTGTTTTCATTTTGTCTAATAAGCAGCCGCAACAACAATTAATATGCAATTCAGAAGGATATTTACAAGTAATCTTACCCAAGGTACAAATTGATTTCTTGAATCAAAACATGCATAATTCGTTTCAAGAGTTGAATGTTTCTACAATGGTAAATTGAAATTTTAATGTTTACTTATTAATTATTTTGATGAATAAACATTTACTAACCATATCAAATCTTTAGCATATGTCATAATAAAAAAATCAAAACATATAATAACTAATTTTGTTTTCATTTTGTGTAAGCAGCAACAACATCAGCTATTAAAAGGCAATTTACAAAACAAACAATCATATGAGCAGTGTTTATTAAGTCAAAACGAGATGAATTATTCTCAACGACTAAATGATTCTACAATGGTAAAAATAGAACATTTTTTTTTTAATTTTCTTATCATCAGTTACTTTTAATTAGTTTTTGAATAATATACATATATTCATGAGCCAGATGGAAACTGGCCAACCAATCGAGGAAGAAAACAATGGATATACACATCCAACAATGATCCATTCTTTTGAGTTACCAAATCACCTTCAAGAGCAACTTCCATCAGTCCCTTTGTATGTAACTAATAAATTACATATTATTTGTTTGTCACATATTTATCTAAATGTTTTAAATATGGATTTTATTTTCATGGAATACAGATCACAAAGCTATCCATCGTATCAGACAAACCAACATGGTTCCGGTTCATCAAATGTTAACATGTCCTTCCAGCAATTGCCTCTGATGGGTTCAGCTAACACGGAAAACGAAATCCAAAAGATGGTTACAAATTTGGCTAGGTAAGATCATATATATTTTTAAAATAAATACTGTCAAAACAAATTAACGATGAATATTTAATTAAATCATTTCCAAACCAAAATTTTATGAATAACGAAGAAAAGTTAATAAAGTTGTGACTCCACTTACATTTTGTAAACTTACTTGATAAATACTATAACACTAGATTTATACTCACGCCTTTCGTTGAGAAAAATATTCGTAAATTATATAATATTGTTTATTAGTAAATGTAAATTAGATATTTAAATATTTTTAACACTTATTTAAAATTATTTTTAATATTAATTTTGTATATGTATATTAAAGAAATAAAAATAATTATTTTTATGAATTTAATAATATTTTTTGGTTAATTTAATAAAATATATTAATTTTTAATTAAATTAATAATAATGACATATGTTGTAATTATTCTGATAATTTATACTTATTTATATATTTATTTAAAATTCATTATGTTGATGACACGCCAACTTGATATTTCAGTTAATAACACGTTAGAGTGAAGTTGTTTTTTTAAAATGTTTCTCAAATAATATATTAGAAATAATATTTTCATAGTTTTTAAAAGATTCAACAAACTGTAATAAAATAATAAGATAATTAAAACAAAAAACTCTTATGTAAATGTAAATAGACTATAAATATCTATATATATATATACTTCTCCCTATATATATATATATATATTTCTTTCAGTAAAATAGAAAATGATATAAGAACATTAGTATTATTTAGTTATTTATTAGATAGGTTTGATATATGCAGGACTTATCCTCAGCAAAATCAAATTTCCATGACTCCTCCTGGACCTCAAATGCCGTCGACCTCTACTAGGTATATATATATCAATCGATTATTTTTTTAATCTACTACAAATTAAAGGGATAAAACTAAGTTTTTGTGCTCCACAATATTAGTTTTTCAACTATGAAACTTTAAATTTTTGTATCCAATTTTGTAGGCATCATGACAACATCCAAAAGATAGTAAATCAGCTTTCGTCGTCGTATCAATACCCAAAACTAAACACATATAAACAAATGCATCCATGCACAAACTCATTCACTCCCCTACAGGTACTGTATTTCCCATTCAATGATTAAAATATCTTTTATGTCAAAGATAAACTTTAATAACGACGAAACACAAATTGAAAATTGATACATTACAGAATAGTGCATTGGGGCGTCGACAAAGAAGTCACCAAGATCAGTATCAGCATGGAGAATCATCATCTTCTGCTCAACGAAGGGTAATATAATTATCAAATTACATTATGATTTGTTGTTCTGCAAGATAGACAGTTAATGAAAAAGAACATTAATATAATTTAATTATGCAGAGGATCGATTTGTCAAACAGAAATGTTGATTCAGCAACAGACAATCTCGTTCATGAAAGGTTTGTACCATTTTTTATTATTATATTGTTGTTTTGTTTTCAAATCTCGATTCATCTATAAATTTCTTAACCCAGAAATATTTACCGTTTCAAATTTTTTTTTGTCTATTGTCATTTATTGAGAACTAATTTTTCAACATAATAATGATTAACTATTTTTTTGTTAAAGAAACTTAATGATTATATTTTTTTAAAAATATCTCTTTTTGTTAAATAAAAATAGTCTATTTAAAATAAAAATTTATTAATTTATCAGTTAATTAATAAACTCCATAAAATAATAATTTTTTTCCAATATATATAGATATTTTATTGTATATACGATGATTATAAATATCTTAGATAATATTTTATTTTCTTCCTTGAAGATAAAAAGAAGAGAAATACACTCTCTTTCCAAAATATATATTTTTCACTAAATTTGATAATTATATAAAAATATTATTACATACATTTTTTTGTTAAATAATATTGTGTCGTGCAGAACTTATCCTCAACAAAATCAAATTGGTATGCTTGAAATGCCGTCGAGCTCTACCAGGTATCATCAACACCAAACATACTCGCGACCATTCAATGTTTTTGTGCTTTCACAATATTTTTCAACTGTGAAATTTTATAATTTTTTGAATCTAAAATTTTATAGTCTTCATTTTTGTAGGCAAAACATGCAAGAATTGTTAGATCAGCCTTTGTTAAGGTGTAGATACTCTGACGAAGACACAAACACACAAATACGACCATTAACAAACTCATTCACTCCCCCACAGGTACCATATTTAATGGAATTGTAACAAAAAAAATTGATTGGAACTATTTTTTTATGAATTTTTTATATAAATAAAACATTTCTACATACACATTTTTGTATATATAGCAATTTTGAATTATATGTAGTTATTTGTACTAAAAAATTAATGATAACATGTGCATTACTGAAGAGTGTTTTGGGATGTCAACAAGAAAGTAATCAGAATGATCGTAGAGAATCATCATCTTCTGCTCATCGAAGGGTATTACATATTTCTCAAAATACACATAAATTTATTTTTCCATTAAAAAAATTATGAAGAACTAATACAATATAATTAAATAATGCAGAGGATCGCTTTTCCAAACACAAATGTTGATTCAGCTGCAAACAATCGTGATAAAAAAAGGTTTATACTTTCTCATCTTTTATTTTAGAATTTAGAGCTTTATAAATATGATGACTTAGTTTGTGTTTGACAAAACGTAAAGAACAAAGTAGATTATTTTTACAAGGTCGAATGTTGGTATGAAATTTCTATATATAGCTGAAATCATTAAAAAAATCGACTAGTATAACGTTTCTTGCGGCTTATAAATAAAGACATAACATTAAACCTGAAAGACTCACACATTGAAAATCCTATTAGAAAGCTTATTTTCATGTATTTACTTATCTACTTATAAAAGCATACTATATACATAATTAACTGGTTAACTACTCGATTTTTGCTTACAATTAATTGGTTAATATATAAATCTATATTGTTATGTTAGCATCAATCAGAGATAATTATTTTCATCATTGTTATTAATAACACAAAATATTTATGAACATAATTAATTAATATGTTTTTTTGCCAGGCTACCAATTAATGAATTATATGGTCCAAATTACGAAAGACTTGGTTTATATGTTGATCCTCACCTGAGGAAATTTTTTCGCCAAGAGTAAAAAGATCAGAGAAAAAGTAAGTGGATTTCGCACCATCTCTATATTCATCTCATAGTTGTGAATGTGAAGTGTGACTTCATTTTTTTGTATGATGGTGATAACCTCGTATAAAGGTGTTGGATTATTGGAATGATCTGTTGTTGTTTTGGTGAAAACAAAAATTGATAATTGATAAATTTTGTTTTTTTTTAATTTATTTTTTTGTGGATTTATATTAATATATCTATGAATTCTAACGACAATTAAGAACCAAATAGAACATTTGTGATGACTTGAAGACCAATTATACCATTCCTCTCACATACTTTTCAATTAAGCTTATTGTAGTAATTAATTATTTGATTTCTTTAATCACACTTTCATTACATATATATTTCTACGCACTAATTTTGCTCTTCTTAGCGCAACATTAGTAGGAGTAGATTGTTTAGGGTGAGAAAATGGTTTGATAACCTTTGTATCACATACTCTAATTAGTGCTCAGATTTAAGGTAGATACAAGTTATTTCTTTAGTTATTGTATGTAACACTTAATTGCGCCTAACTATATTAAATTAGCATCTTTAATGAGACCACTCCAAGGTATATTATTTTGATCACTAAACATTTAAAATATATTTGTCATAGTAATGCCAACACAAATTCTTCAAAAATCAAAACATGTTATTGGTTTACTTATCATTGGTGGGTATAACCGCGGTTTACAACCATTTATTCCGATAATCTAATGCAAATTGTTATATATTTGTTTCGTAGCTGCAGTCTCACTCTTATTGTTTTTGATCGTACTACTAATTTTATCAAAATTCAAAATTTTGAACTATAAATTATATTCGTTGATCACAATGTTTGGTCACAAAAAACTATAATATGCAAACAAATATCGTTTAAGCATAAGATACAACTATAAGTTTCATGTGACATGCACATTAATAATGCATAACTTTTTATGAAAGATTCAAAATAAACCAACATCCAAAACAAACATCGAATTGATCCTCTTTAACCAAATGCCATCTAGATTCTATGCATCAAACCTAATAATGATCATGATTGGCATCATTGTTTGTATAGTGTATTGAACTGTGAGTCAATGAAGATGATTACATCTGTCTACACGCAATATCAAACTATGGATTACTTATGCAAATGGTGGTGTTGTTAAATCAATATTTTCATATAAAAAACTATGGTTAATAATGTTAAAATCCATTATTCAAATAATAGAAGTACAATTCGATGTTAACTAAACCTCTTGAATAACAAGCAAGATTGAATGATAAAAAACTCATTTTGTACAATGTTTATCCTATTGTTAATTAATAATTATATACTAATTAAGATATAACTTTCAAGAATATACTAATAATCTTTTATACATTAAAAAACAAGTGAATTTTGTAAAAAAAGTGCTTATATATTATTAGTAAAAGATCATATAGCAAAAAAATTTATGATATTGCGCTTAGTAAAATGTAACACAACAATCTTATGTACATTAAAAGATAAGTAGATTTTGGAAAAACTTTTTATATTTCATTAAAAAAATGATATAACTAAAAAATTATGACATGATTCTTGTTAAATGTGACATAGTAAAATTAGCTAATTGAGACTCTTAAATTTATCCAGATAAGCAAAAAAAAAATTGTTCTACCATGATAACACGTGAAATTATTAAAACAAAATAGAAAAATATATATTTCATTTTAATCGTTATATTTTATTTTAAATTTCTATTTTATTTAGTATAAATTTCATTACACAAATTACCAAAAATATATAATAATATTTTTTATTCTAATATTTTTTTATTTAAAAATGGAAATCTACAATATTTTTAACTATTTTTATAAAACTGTAAAATATATGTGTAATGCCTTTGTTTTTTATATATGTTTACATCTATATATATATTAATAAAATGAACTCATTGAAATTCATAAAACTATCCACGAAAGCAAAAAAATAAGTTGTTAGCAAAATTTTATACAAATAAAAAACAAATTTTAAAAAACCGACACGTCAGCAAAATTATATACATCACTTTGAACTAAAAATTACTTATTAATAATATATACTAAACTCTATAAATTTTAATAAATTTATTACTAAAGTAATTTCAAAAGTAATCGGTTATATACATCATTTTGAACTAAAAATTACTTATTAATAATATATAGTAAACTATATAAAATTTAATAAATTTATTTATTACTAAAGGAATTTCAAAAGTAACCGGTTACTATCATTAAATTGTATTTATCAACAATCAATATAATTCAATATATCGGGCGGTTAAAAAATATACAATTCAAATCCAATAGTTAACTCCCTTAAAAAAATAATATCAATAGTTAACAAATGATCATAATATGAATACACATAAAGCGTTAATTATAGAAGACAGAAAATAAAAAAACGCAAACAAATGAGAACAAAAAAATAAAAGAAACACCAACAAATGAGAAAATAACAATATTTTTAATTATATATTCACCAATTATAATGATCTATTAAGCAGTTTTCATTTCAAATTATTAAAACTTCAACATATTTTCAATTAGATTTACACTCGTCTAAACAATTAAAAAATTTATAATCGTTTCTTCCTCCCCCCTCCCCACTAATTCACATATGATTGGTCATTACTATCATAATAATGACATTTAATTACCAACATTATAATTATTTATTCACCTACTAACCTTTCAAATTATTAAATTATTAAATTCACCTACTAACAACATTAGACTAACATTCATTTAAAAAATTAAATTTTAATAACGGTTACATTCACACCACTAATTCACTTATTTTTTGTTAGTATTATCATAATAATGATCTTCAATAACCAATATTATAAAACACCAACTAATCACAAATCTTGGACACAATCCCTAAAAACAAATCATGACATCAAAAAAATTCTTACTGCTACTTCTCACCTTCATATTTTCACTTTTTTGACGATTTTATGAAGATTTTGCAAAAAAAAAAAAATTGGTTAGATTTTTTCAATTTTGGGAACCCAAAAATTTTAACAAAATCAACACATTCATGAGTTTGGAAATGTTACTCTCCGACAATAAGGTATGTTTAATAAGCTTTGAAATACTTTTCTTTTTACCTCGATTTTTTTTATACTTTTTCATTTTATTTTTTAATCTCTATTATTATATTTTCATTTTACTATATACAAAATAGATATATGACACATGATATTTGCCTTTTGTTTAGTTTTTGTTTTGATTACTTATAAATATTATATTTTAGTTATATAATAAATAAATTCTAAAATCAGTTTTTTCTAATCAAACGAAATATGTGTTTTTAAAACTATTTCTAATATATTTTTCTTTTTTATTTTAAAATATATTATAGTTTTCTCTAATATCTTATTCTATTTTTTAAAACACTACCTAACTGATAGAAAATTTTATAATCTAATACAATATAAAAATTCATTTTGGTAAACATAATTTTTCGGTTGTAACATATTTCGAATGCTAACTCAATTTACAAGTTAAAAAATTTATTATCAATATCGGTAAAAAATTCTGCAAACCACCGATCATAAAAATAATATATGTTTCACCGACCAAACAAAAATAATAAAAAAATATAATCCACGCGGTACGCGCGGACTAACACCTAGTATAACTAAAAAGTAATAACATGACTTAATCTCTACACTGTCTGTGTTTTCGTCCAAATCTATTTTTTCATAATGCACCGTGAGAAATTTTCTATAGTTCTTGCTTTACAATGATCATAAATGAGGATCAAGGACAAACATTAAAAATTTGGTTAGGTTTTAATAATACCAGTATTTACTAATTAACAGTTATATGTTGATATATCCAAAGTTAACTCTATGGTTGAGTTGAAAAATTGATATATAGTTTTGTTTATCAGGTATATTTTTAATGTATGTTTTATTTAGTTTTATGTATTTAGAGTTGTTTCAAGTATTTTTTTAATCATGATTATTACTTTATATATCTATTGAGTTGTTCACATTTTCATCAAGATCCAATTATATAATTTTTTCAATTTAAAAAATTAATATTTAAAGATAAAACTTACTTTTATAAAAATATAACTAAAACATATGTAAAACTAATTATTAAAACGGTATATCATATACAAATCAATAATTTTTAATATACAATTGTACCAAAATATAGTTTGATTATAAAATAAAATGATAAACATATTAGAAATTTAAAAAAAATATTTTTGATAGTTTTAAATATAAAACACAAATAAAACTCATCTGATATAATAAATATGTAATATAATAAATAGAACATTTTGATCAAATGTAATAATGATATAAGTTTATTATACATGTTCAAATATTTAGGTTTTAATTTTTGTTTTTTAAAATTTTTAACAAAATGATTTTTAATTAATTACGTAGTTTACTATTTAATTTCTCCTATTTATACTTTTTCTAAAAAAACTTAATATATTAAATTTTTAATTATGCTATTTCTACTTCTTTAAATATGTGTATTATATGCACATTCATATTATATGAAGAATTGACAAATTTTGAACGAAGCATACATAAGAAAAAAAAATCCTATTATAGTTTGGATATATATTATAATCATTAGTGATTCGGAATTACGAGTGATCTCCCAATCAATCATCATTTATATAGTTATTGAAAATAGCATGGTTGTTAGGTTTATTTAAAGATCGTTTTATTATCTTTGAAATAATCTTACAAAGGTTTTTCTCTTTTCAGGTACAAAGCTGTTTAAAAAGAAGATTAACAAAGATTGGTATTAAGAAGTCTTAATCTCTGTTTTTGTGAGTTGGCTCTTGCTGGACTCATTGTACTTTCTTTTCTCTTCACATAACAAATTAGAAACTCTACCATTCTGGTTTGTTGTGCAGCCCATTTCTTTTGTTATTTTCCATGACCCAGTTTGTTGCTGTTCCATTCGAAACTTCCGCCCATCTAAATTGGGCCCAGTCTTTGTTCTGGCCCAGTCGAAATCCATACCTAAGGAATAGGTTTCACACTTGCAACCTCTAATTTCCGTTTGTCTCATGCGAAACCGGAGGCGAATTTTTTCTTCCTCACCGTGTTTTTTTTCTTCCTCACCGTGTTTTTTTTTCTTCCTCACCGTGTTTTTTTTCTTCCTCACCGTGTTTTTTTCTTCCTCCAGCGAAATTCGCCGGTTTTCTAGTTTTCCTCTCTTAGCTTCTTCTTTCAATTCTCTCTGTCTTCTTCGACGAGAAAGAGGACCTTAACTCCGTCACATGTATCCGCCAAAGTTGTTATTTTCCGGCTTCTCATGCCTCTCGAGTCACCACCACCTCTGATGTTTCCGGTTATTTCAACCACCGTCACTTCCAGTGGCTTTCTCTAGTTTCCTCAGGTAGGGTTGCTCCTCAGTGACGGTTTCTTTTCCTTTTTGGCAGACATAAGCTCCACAGCTGTCTAGTTGATCTTGACCAGTATCCTTCAAAGCTTCGTCTAACTCTTTTAATTCTGTCTGAAAATTCCTAATTATGGGTCTCCTTGTTTCTTTCCCAGTTCCTCCACCTGAAACCAGTTTACTGTGATCTTGTCTCCACGTTAACTCAGGTAACTTCTTTTATTTTTTCATTTCATAAAAATCGTGACTAAACTCCAAGCTACTAAGCCTTTCAACACAAGCGTACTACTGAGCATGTAACTTTAACCATTTTGTAGGGTATTGTCAGATTTCTCTGCCAAAGCTTCGTTTGTATCCGCCAAAGTTTCGTTTGTGGAAAGGTTCAGGTTTCGGTTTGTGTTCCGTCGTTCAGAAAAGCAGATACTCTAGTTTGGTTAAACCTCAAGGATATGGCGAATAGCAAGTACGAGTATGTGAAGTCATTTGAGTCGGAGGACGAGGTTATGCTTCCTAATTTGATGGTTGTTCGGATCGATGGTCGTGATTTTTCTAGGTAAATTTCTCGGTTTTGTGTGATTGGTCATCGTTTCAGATGTTTTTGTTGTTGGATTTGCAGTCTCAGTGGAATATTTGAGAGAAACTAATGACAAAAGGCTGCGACTTTTTATGAATTTTTTATGAATTTTGGAGCATGATTGCAATTTTCAGCATACCATTTTGGAAACTGAATTGCATGTGTGGTAGTTTCATTTCATCACTGCCGGATTTGATAGGGTTTCACATTCTTCCTGGAACTTTAACAGTGATGGAATATGTTTTCTTATATATATTGAGAATGTTATGCGGTTTCTTATGCGGTTTCTGCCTTCTTATCAACTATAGATTTTCTCAAGTTCATGAGTTCAAGAAGCCTAATGATGAAGCAGCTCTCAATCTGATGAATTCTTGTTCAGCTGCGGTTTTGGAAGAGTATCCTGACATAATCTTTGCATATGGATACAGTGATGAGTACAGGTCTCAAACTCACTTAGTTGATTTTTTTATACTTACGCTTTTACTCTCATACATGTGTGTATTATATACAAGATTTTAACTGTCTTTCATTTATTTTGTAGCTTTGTATTTAAAAAAACATCAAGATTCTATCAGAGACGAGCCAGGTACTGATTCGATTTAAGTGGATCTATATTTTTTTCAAAAGAGAATTTACTTGAAGAAACCTTTTGCAAAATAATATGTAGCTTTCTTTTGTCTGATTGACTCATAGTCTTTACTTTCTTGATTTTTTTATACGCAGTAAGATTTTTTCGTTGGTAGCTTCATTCTTTGCTGCAGTGTACGTTACAAGATGGAAAGAGTTCTTTCCCCAAAGAAAATTAGAATATGCTCCTTCCTTCAGTTCAAAAGTTGTAACGTGTGCATCATCAGAGGTTCTTCAAGCTTATCTCGCGTGGAGACAACAGGACTGTAAGACATTCTGACATCGTAATTCATAATTGTACTGGACACATGATAATTTATGTTCCAGATATTGTTTATACCTATTGGCGTGAGCTATCTTGGGGAACTTCTAACTTACATTTCTTGATTGCAGGCCACGTAAATAATCAGTATGACACTTGTTTCTGGATGTTAGTTAAGAGTGGAAAGACCGTAAGTGAGACACAAGAGGTTCTGAAGGTGTGTTACTTTTATATTGCAGATATCAATGTTCTTTGACATGGAATGTGTTTAGTACTATGACTATAATTATTTTAAATGTCAAAATGGTCCTTCACCTCCTTCGCCTGGTTTGGTGCCTAGTAATTATATTTCTTTGTGTGATCACACTTTTGTCTGTTTCCATTGGTACCTACAGGATACAGAAAAGCAACATAAAAATGAACTTCTATTTCAGAATTTTGGTATCAATTACAAAACGCTTCCTGAATTGTTTCGCCAAGGATCGTGCCTTTTCAAGAAAAAGGTAATAGTTTATACTTTCTGTTAGATTTTATATCCAGCCCTTTTATGTTTGATATGTGCTGTGTATGTGTCTAGAAATTTAGACCCTCGAATTTGTGAGTTGGGCTCTATGAAAGTTAGTAAGCTCAGTTTGTTGAACAATATAATTGGTTCACTTGTACGTTTTGGCTGTTGCATTTTCTTCAGTTGTCTGAACCCTTGTAAAAAATCTAGTCATGTTTAGAAGACTTACTTCAGCTTGGTTGATGTTCAGGTTTAAATGTGTTATCTTCTTTGTATGGTGAAAGTAAGATCTTTTCTTGTCATTGCATGTTGCTTGATGTTCATCATAAATTAATGTGATGCTATATACCTCAGACTTATTGTAGATTTCTGATATGAGATGCCTTCATTTAACTTCATTTAGGTGGAAGAAACTGTAAAACATGATGAGAATGGCAATCCTGTTAAAAGGTTGAGGAGGAAGGCTGTTTTAGTACATTCAGAGAGTATTTCTGGGAGAAGCTTTTGGAATGTGCACCCCTCCCTATATAATGATCTTGGTCACTTCACAAAAGACATTGGCAAAATTGAACCAGACTTTGTTAAGTCGTTTCAGTTTGAGAACAAATTGTTACCTTTGACTTGGATTGTGGTTAGGATTGATGGCTGTCATTTTCACAGGTAATATTTTTAATTTGCTGTCTTATTTTTTCGCTAACCTTGTTAGACACTTTTATTGCATTGTTGAAGCCTTAGACTAGTAAAGTCCTTGTGCTCCGTAGGATTCAGCTATATTATGAAATCATCTACCTATTCGGCTGCCCTGTTCAGTTTGCGTATATTATGTTGTAGTTGCTGTTATCTTGGGAGTATTCTATTTATTGAATCTTAACATGTAATTGCAGCAAGAGTACAAATTCTTATCACTGATTTCTAGAGCATTTTATGTTTGCAAATGAAACTCACGGAGCTTGCTTGGATTTTAATAGATTTTCTGAAGTTCATGAATTTGAGAAGCCAAATGATGAGCGAGCTCTGAAACTTATGAATTCATGTGCAGTGGCTGTTCTCGAGGAGTTTAAGGATATTCACTTTGCATATGGTGTGAGTGATGAGTACAGGTCACCATCTCTCAACTTCTTTTGTATCAGCTTTTACAAATCTTAGGTATTAATTAAGTTCATCATCGTTTCCAGCTTTGTGTTGAAGAAAGAATCTGAGCTCTATAGAAGACAATCAAGGTTAAACTAAATTTTCTTTTCTCTTGAACAGTTTTTGTTCGATCTCCCTTGTTTTCTTATTTTATCATTTATGATATTGAATTGCAGTAAGATAATATCTGTAATCACATCCTTCTTTACATCCACATATGTGATCAAATGGGGAGATTTCTTCCCTCACAAAGAATTGAAATACCCTCCATCATTCGATGGACGAGCGGTATGCTATCCAACATACAAGATTCTCTTGGATTATCTGGCTTGGAGACAAGTTGACTGTGAGTGGAATGAAGTCTGAAAATTTTCGGAATCATCTATATCTTTAACGAAATGAAACCTTAATATATGAGTAGTCTCGTGTTTTATTTCTGTCTTCATATGGCAGGCCACATAAATAATCAGTATAATACATGTTTCTGGATGCTTGTCAAGTCTGGAAAAACCAAAACTCAATCTCAAGATTACTTGAAGGTACTTTGTTATGATGCATAAAAATCCATCAATGCTTGCTCTTTGTTCATGATCCTATAGAAAAGGTTCTCATCTTGCTTTTACTGAATGACATTTCCAGGGAACTCAAACACGAGAAAAAAACGAGCTACTTAGCCGTCAATTTGGAATTGAGTACAACTCGTTACCTCTAATCTTTCGGATGGGTTCCTCTGTTTTCCGCTTAAAGGTTAGAACTTGCCTTTATTATAAAAAATTCCACATCTGTGTCTTAGGAGGAAGATAGATATACAATGAAGTTGCTAAATAGAACTTCATAGATAAATGCCAAATTGGTTCTGTTTCTTATCATCTGGAAACAAATTAAGTGACTAAAACCGTTGGCGATTAACAAGTAAATGACTAAGTCATATACCAAACCTGAATGTTAATACGCACACAAGCTTGTTGCTCATTTCTTATCGAACCCATCATGCATTTGAATGGTGTGGAACATCCTCTTTCATTGAAGAGCCTTGTAGTTTATCTGTTAATAAATGTCTGAATAATATTTTCAGGACGCTGTTGCAGTCGAGAATGGACTAGTTTCAGGTAATAAACTTGAAGGAGAAGTGGTAGTAGATCATTCCAACATCATCGAACGGTGTTTCTGGGAAAAACATCCCCACATTCTTAGCTACTCATAAAAACAGCCACTTTTACTTCACTTAGTAAGACTAATTTATTGCAAATACTTTGTTCTCGAACAATGTTGAATCAATGTAGTAACATATTTAATTTTTTACAAAATATTGTTAACCTTTTGTCACATTTATATTTTGATTTTTATATTAGATGATACACATTAAGCTTGATCAGTATGATTCTTACGTGACAGTTGCAACAAGTCAATAACTATAATTTTGAGAATGTTTCATCATATTAAAATGCTTATTTTTCTTCTTTTTCCTTTGACATGATGACCCAATAACATAAAAGCAATTCTTTTTTGACGTTTAAAGCAATTCATTAACTAATTAAATTTCAATTTAAATTACCATTTGAAATAAAAACAACCAGTTTAGTCTAGAGGACACATAAACTAGTGTTTAATTTGTTCTTAAACTAATGTTTTATCAGTACAATCGATTTGCTCACTTTCTTGGTATACGTATTCAAGTAGAGGATTATTCTAACAACACTTTAGAACTTGGAGATGTGAAGTAAATTAGTGGGAGACAAAAAGGAAATAGGCGTGACTCATAGTTGGATCAATGGTAGAATTCATCAGGTAACCACTTCAATCAAAATCAAAACAATTTAAAACAAATACTAAAAAGGTTTTTAGTTTAAAAATATCGTCAGTAATTCTCTCTGATATTTTTTTAATATTTCTGAATATCTTTTACAATGGGGTTGTTTTCCCTTCTTTTATACTACATTTCCTAATTAGTTTTTAATATGAAATTAATTTTGAATGGTTACAATATAATTAATTTTTAATCATTACAGAATTTATTATTATTCATTATGAAATTTATTATTGTCCTAATGTAACTTTTTGACCATTAAATAATTAATTTGTTGAAAATAAAAGGTTTGAGTTCCTTTGGACTAGAGATTTTTTACCTCCAAACGCCGCCGTTTCAACTGATACGTCTCTCCTTTCTTTTGATGTTTGTATAATCTCACGATTTCAGTTTATGTCATTTTGCCAATTTTTGTAGGACAAAAAAAATATTGAGTATCAGAAAAATAGTTTCATGTAGACATAACCGTACGAGATATTTCAATTGACTAAACATCTGACTTCCTAATCATTCTTATAACTCCTGGGCCGAAAATTCGAGTAGATTGTTGAAGGCCCATTAGTATGTATCCCGTATCCCCAAACGCGACCAAAAACGGCACCGTTGTTATGACTTTCACATTTTCTTTCATAAAACCCTAATTCACCGCTGTTAAAAATGAACGCCACCGGAGCTAAGCCGGAGACGCTGCTGAGGGTTGCAGCGGAGGACGAGGAAGGAGTTTGGTGGCGGTACGGTCTCTTCGTGCTGTACAAGTTATTCTCGATCTCTTCTCTCTTTCTCTCTCTCTCTCTCTTTCTCTCTCTCTATCTTTCACTTAGAATCATTCGTATGGATAGTGGTGAACTGCTGAGACACATTTTTCTAGTGATTGCGTGAATTCTAAGTCACATTACCATGGCAATGCCGAAAATTCCCGTCCGCTTAGGAACAGAAAGAGATGAAGAATTGAAAAAATGTGGAAGAAGATCTACAAAGCCAGTTTAAGAAAAGAGTAAGTTTTGGTCTACGTATCGGGTTGTATGTAGAAAGGTGTTTCAATTTTTTATTTTGGGTAATTTCTGTCAGTTTCTACTTGTTTTGGTTAGTTCCAGTGTCGTTGATTAGGAGTGTTAGGATTTAAGATTTGGTGGTTTATAGGATTGTGGTTGGTACCGAACTGAACAGTATTTGTTTTCGATTCATTCGGCTACTTTTTCCCAAACCAAAAACATCGAAAACTGAATAAACTGACTTGAGAAAACCGAATGTTCATGCCTATTACCAAATGCCCATCTATGTTTGTTAAAAGTTTTGATCATTTTATTACCTGTGAAAACATATGTAATGGACGAATGGTTAATGGGAGGAAAAAGGGCTTACATCAACTGTCCAGTACTTCAGTGTTGCATTACATTTTAGTTACAATACATTCATTAAAAAAAAATCCGCATCAGGGGTTGGTAAAGTCAAGTATCCAATTAAAGAAGCCATAGTAGTAATGTGTTAAGGGATTCTCTGAACTGGCTTCTTGAACCTTGCATAGAATGCTCCTTCTTAACGGTTAAAGTCAAGTCTGTTTTCCTGCATTTGTCGTGCTTTTATTAATTCCTGCATAGTGATTGTTTGCAATTCCTTGGTTTGTTCTACCCACTCCCAAATAAGGATCATACTTGTTCAAGAAGCACAAAGAATATGGAGAGTGAGAACCGTGAACAGAGCGCCACTTCTGGTGTACCCAGAGGAGGCCCCATTTATCTGCCAAACATGGTGGGACATCTTTCTACCATCGTCAAATTCCAGTCTTCTTTTCTCGATCTACTTCTGGATCTGGACGCTCATCTATCTCTTGAACCTACTTCCTGTTCTCAGCAATATGATGTCTCGTACGTATTTATGAATCAGTTTGCTCTTTTTCATCCATAAAAACCTGGTACCATGAACAAGTACATAAAATATATGATTGGGTTTTTGACGCAGGACTGATACTCTCAAGATTTATACAGAGGAAGAACTCACAGATATGGCTATGAAGGAAGCCTTTAAGGTACGCTGCCAATACGTTTCTTGATTAGTTTTTATTTTGCTGTATTTTGCGTGTAAGTACTTGGGTCTTGATGAGGTTTGCTCGGATTTCATTACAGGACGATAACCTTTCTCAAATTGAGCTCAAACATCCGTAAGTATCTTTCTGGTCGTTTTCATCCTTAGAAATATTGCTTCTTCTTATGTGAATTCTTGGTAAAACAGAGTTAGGATGTAACTTTCTGTAAGTCTGTTTTAGTTGTGGTGGTTAAGTTTTTGTCCACGGGAGTTGTTATCTTGCAATATAAGGTTATAGGTTATGGTCATGATCAGAGAGATTGGAGAGACAAAGTTGGGTTGACTTAGAAACTTGTAGACTGATAACGAACAGTACCGTTTCTGCATCCTGCAGTGAAAATCCATCAGCTGGGAGCTTAAAAAACACAAAAAGGAAGAGGACAGTTACGCAGACTGAGGTGAGTTTATATGTAATTTGGTGTTGGGATGGCTAGTGATTACATAGTTTATTTTCCATACCTACTGGTGTGTAGGATCTCTTGATATTTTCCATACCTACTGGTGTGTAGGATCTCTTGATACCAAATTTTACGTGGATTTTACTAATGTTACTGGCTTGATTTAGCAAAGAATTAAAGCTGGACTAGTTAAGCTGATGGTTTTGTTGCATATTTGATGATTGGTATGGTCATTTTTTAGGACGCTTATGTTGCCAAAGTAGAGCAGCTTGCTAAACTCAAACAAAAGCAGGACGAAGATAAAGCAGATGTGAGGCTACACTGCTTCAGGTTTGTGGTAATGTGGTTACTATTGCATAGCCTGGTTTGCTGATGTACCTTATCCATTTTGTGTGGATTCAATTTTCAGCAAAACTTGTGAACATGGTAAAGATGTAGTTGCATCTCCAGAAGGTTTTGAGCAGATGCAATCTCTTAAGTACATAGATAATTACACGGCAAGTGATTCCCCCTTGCAATTTCTTTCTAGTGTTGAAATACGCTACTCCAGACATCATTTCTATGCATCCTCCTAAATATTATGTTCTTCCTATTTAGACAGCTACCCAAACCATCGGACATCCAGGGACAGGTAGATGCACTATTTCCGGAAGTCATTTTGTGTGTTGAGATCTATAACAGTCGCAAGTTAAAGGTACTTTAAACCTTCAATTCACTGTTGATTTTATTTTTTTGCAGAAATCATTGCCTTGTTCATTCAATAGAGAAGATTAGACACACAGGCAAAACATATTCAACACTACTGACAACAATATGTGTACAATTCTGTTCAGACCCAAGAATTTTTGGTTCTAGGACGTCAAATGTTGACTGAATTAAAGGAGAAGATTCACTGTATTACGGACCAGGTGATGGAAAAGGCTGGAACGTATGATCCCTCTGGATACTTCCTCATAGAAGTAAGAATTTATCTGTTCATTTGCTTATGTTTAGATGACTAAATAAGTATAATTTTTTTCTCCTAATTCAATCAGATGCTTTTACTTGTCTAGGATGTCTTTTACAATGATCTGAGAAATCCCTCGGCGATAGATTACAGCAAACCTATATTGGATTGGCTTTGGAACTCCAAAGATGAAGCTCTTGAAAAATGGGAATGCATTTTAACTGGCGAGTTACAGCAAAAGCAGAAAGCGCTTCTAGGGCAAGCAAAATCCATGGATTTACCTCGTTTGGGATCAGCAGACATGCAGAGTACACGCTTCTGTGATTTAAGATTCAGACTCGGAGCTAGTTATCTTTATTGTCATCAGGTAAATTCCTTTCTTCGTACTTTAATTCTAATCCTAGTAACAACTAATTTCACACAGCCAAAAGATACTAACTGTTTAAACCGAGACCAGGGAGATTGCAAACACATGATAGTAATCCGGGACATGAGGCTGAGTCATCCAGAGGATATTCAGAACAGAGCGGCTTACCCGAGACTCGTGTTTCAGTTGAAAGTGAGGGTTCAAAAATGCAGTGTTTGCAAGATATATAGAGCTAGTAAAGTTGCAGTGGATGTCAAGTGGGCAAAAGAGAATCCTTGCTACTTCTGTGATATTTGTTTTGCGGAATTACACTTAAAAGGAGACTCTCCTGACTGTGGTTTCGCTGTCTATGATTATGTGTATGAGTAAAGATGATCTCTCTGTTGCAAAATCATTGATTTTGGTTTGGTTAAAATTTCAGGGTCGTTGATTTATAAAAGGAGACACACCTTTTGTTTTGTATGTTAAAGTTCTTAAAGAATAATATAGCCTTTGTTTTGATTTTTGTGAAAAACAACTTTTTCTTGATATACCATGACACATCTGTTCCTATATTTGACTTATATTTTTTAATTTAAAAAATCATTGATATTTCTCCGGTTCAAGATGGGTTCGAATTTGAACCGGAGAAAATTGGTTCACTTAGGATCGGGTTGAAAAAAAGCTTAGGTTTGGTACGGAATCAATTTGGATGTTAAAAAGTGAACCGAATAATCAGTTTTTAATTTCCTTTTGGTTTGGTCCGGTTTTTTCTACCTCAAGAATTACTACGAGACTAACAAGGTGTTAGAGTTAAACAATTGGACCAAGGCAGGACCTCCTGTATTGTTCTTGCATAAACATTTTCTGTCAGAAAGTTCTTGGATAGACTAATTGTGTATTTCAGTTATAAAATATATCCAAAATGGGAAAACACGATTAGACTTACATTGAGAAAATATAGCCAAAATGCGATCCTATAAATCAAATGGTTTTAATAACGTGTATATGGTTTTGTCGAAAAACAAGACTATTTAAATATTTACAGATTTTAGTACTTTTATCTTTTGATTGTCGGTAGAAATTTAGAAATGTTTATGTTTAGCCTATCCAATCATTAATATGAAAACAAGAAGAAAAAAAAAGTAGAGGAGATTCCTTGAATTTCTGATTCTTCTTGCTGTCTTCCCAAATTCAAAACTCAAAATGATGTCCTCTAAACCGTTAAAAACACAAGAGAAAATAGTGAAAACAAAATTAATTTTCTAAGGAAAAAATTAGGTTAAGTTTCCATTGCTGATAAAGAGAAAGAGGTTAAATTTGGAAAGAAGATGGGAGCATATAGAGCAGAAGACGATTACGATTACCTCTTCAAAGTGGTCTTAACCGGAGATTCTGGCGTCGGAAAATCAAACTTGTTGTCTCGTTTCACCAGAAATGACTTCAGCCACGATTCACGTGCCACCATAGGAGTCGAATTCGCCACACGTAGCATCAAATGCGACGACAAGATCGTCAAGGCTCAAATCTGGGATACCGCCGGCCAAGAAAGGTAAACAATAGAATCTCAGCAATTTAGAACAATTAAAAGAATAATATAACTTGGAAAATAACATTTGTTAAATAGAAGCTATTAACACAATGGTGACCAAATTTGACATTAGGTACCGAGCCATCACGAGCGCATATTACCGAGGAGCGGTTGGTGCGTTGCTTGTTTACGACGTTACGCGTCACGTTACGTTCGAGAACGTTGAGAGATGGCTAAAGGAGCTAAGAGACCACACGGACGCAAACATTGTGATTATGCTTGTTGGTAACAAAGCTGATCTTCGTCACCTTCAAGCCATCTCAACCGAAGAAGCTAAGGCCTTTGCAGAGAGAGAGAATACTTTTTTCATGGAGACTTCTGCTCTTGAAGCTGTTAATGTTGATACTGCTTTCACCGAAGTTCTCACTCAGATTTACAGAGTCGTTAGCAAGAAAGCTCTTGAAGCTGGAGATGATCCAACCACTGCTTTGCCTAAAGGACAGATGATTAATGTCGGAAGCCGAGATGATATCTCAGCCGTTAAAAAACCAGGTTGCTGCTCTGCATAGACGCACAGTTCTCTCTCTCTTTCTTTCTTGTATTTTTTATCATTCGACATCAACATTTTTTCATCTAGTTTCCTGCAAATTTGTATACATTTTTGGATTTACCAGACAAACAAAGTTCACACTCAAGTTCTTTTGTTTTGTTTTTACTCTAAAATTCCTTGCTTCGTGCTCTCTCTCTCGCTCTCTCTCTCTCGCTCTCTCTCTTTGCTTCTACTTTGTATTGTACATGAAGATGTGCCATAGTTGCTCCACCCTCTCTCACGATCTGCTTTTCACCCATCTGCAATTCTCGGTAAAAACAACTTGGTCATTTTATAGCATTAGCATCTGGGCGTGAAAACCTAAAACTTGTGCTTTGAAATGTTTCTTTCAATTGCAAGTTTTGTCTGGTAATGAAAAAGCTAATGGCAGCCAAAATAAGAAGAAAGCTTGCAGGTCTTGAGTGCAACACAAACTTGGGAATGTCCTAAACTATGTACTTGATAATGGAAAATCCAGTTTCTATTATCTCAGGCTAATGTACTGAAACCAATTGCAGAAACCTCATCTACGAGTTAAGACCAATATGGAAAGCATGTAATATCAAGAAGCGAGTTGCAAAAAAAAAAACATAATCATCTTCGTTTTTTGCCAATAATCTGCATTAAGATGGATAATTATGCAAAATTCCTTATCTCAGCTCAAAAAGTAAGCTAAATCCTGAGCTTACATCTATAAGCAACAAAACACAATCCAGAACGATTTCGACCTCTTTGGAACAAGCAAAGCGTAGTGTCTCTACTACAACAAATGCAAGAATGTCCATGGCATTATACAAAGAGCAAATCAAATAAACTTCTGTTAATCTGATTGGTTTTTCGATTAATCCTAAGCACATAATCAAGAGGAAATACCTTAACCTAAAAATCGCGATATTCAATGAACAAGAGGAAGCTCACCAGGAGCGAATACACAGAATCATTTCTTTTCATCGCGTCCAGGACCAGAAGGATTCTTAGAACCCGATTGAAGAGAAGGAAGAGGGTTAGAGCCCTTGATGATCCAACCGAGTCCAAAGAAGATTCCACCGGCGAGAATCGCAGTTCCCCAAGCGTGCGAATACCACTTGCTGTACTGCCGGATTGCGAACTTCCACTGCTCCCTTAGCGTCGCCTGATCCGGAATCACCGACTCGGGCGGGTTATAATTCGCTATCCTTTGACCCGAACCCGATCCGATAGCCGGCGTCGGTTTCTTCGCCGACGAATCGGGGATATGGCTCTTCTCCGACATTGGCGTCTTTAACTCGCTTTCTCCTTTAGATTCTTTCTTTCTCTAAGCAGTTCAACCCTTTCTCTAAATAACTCTAGAGCCACTGACACGTGTCAGTGGCATTTTTTTAACGAGCTTGCTTCATTATCATTAGCAAGATTTGATTTTGTTTTTGCCCGTTGTGATCGAGCCTGGTCGCAGGATATACCCGCCGACAAAAGTAGTCGTGTTTGGAATTGTTAATGTCTTTGAATTCCGATCGTCCTTTTGCATTTGTCAGACCATTATTGCCACAGTAACCATAAGCAAAGTTGCTGTCTCTTAGACTAAATATTACAATACATATAGCATATGTTTATTGCTAATATGATGATGCTTGAGCGCTCTTGAAAGATCAACAAAACCAGAGACATAGACTAAGAGCCAGACCGGTGATCTCAAGCAACAAAGGTTTTCAAGGTAGCGATAGTATAAGTGGGTTAACGATAATCAACAAACCTGCATTCCCCATCGGTTACATAAATCTGTCATCTGCATTGTAGCGCAGATGAGACTCGAAAATGCATCAAAATACACAAATCGGAATGTCAGTAAGTACGTCATCATCTTCAGAGACTGAATCTTAAAAGCAGTCTTCTTCTCACCTTTACTTTTGGTTAGAACAAAGCTCTCAAACTCCAGAGCAGTCTTCTGCATCCCTTTTCTTGTTTATATATACATAATCTCCATAAATAGAGAGGATTAAATTTAAAGAAAAATATATATGCGAGTCATGAAAATTCATTACTTGCCCTACGAGATGTAGAAGCTTCTTTTCTTCTGCCGTCGTCAGAATAAATGGTAAGCTACAGCTTGGTTTTCCAACCTCAGCTTTTAATTTTCTTCTCAGTTGATATAATAGTCGGTTATATTTCCGACCAGATAGTTAAACTCTTCACCTACTCCATAGTCTTTGTCCTGCTTTACTGTGTTTTGAACATCCCCGGTGGCCACTTTTGTGTTCACTTTTGGCCTTCCTTTGATGCAGCGTTTGTTATTGTTATTACTGTTGTCTGAAGGGAACTCAGCTGTGAGTTTTCCCATCTGCTTCTGCAAATCAGCCACACAGTCGTTTGAAAATTTGCCTTTTGAATTCTTCTTTCCATCAACTAGCTTGAGCTCGAGCCTGTACAAAGCACAAGCATCGCACTTGTTGATCTCGTATTCGTAAAGATGCCATTCCAGGTGGTGCAGAGGCTGTGGATCCATGTAGTATGATCTCTTCAGCCCACCAAACTCGTTCATGATCTGCTTACGGGACTCATGCCAACCGCGGCCATTGTAATCTGGTAAAGATCTCTGCTTTCTGTTCCCGCTCTCAAAGGCCCTTCTTGGTTTATCAAAGAATAGCCACTCCCTTAGTGTCTCACTCTCTAGAACCGTAAGGTCAAAGAGCTCTACAGTCACAGCAGAAATTCAAGATTTGAGTATAATTAGCACGAGAATGGTGATCCATGAATATATATATGTGAATTCCATGAAATGGGACAGAGCAAAGCCTAAACCTGGGGCATTCCATGGAGATTTAGCCGTTGCAGCTCCTTCGCATTCAGGAATACCGACATCTTTCCCTCCAGCCTTGGCTCTAAGAGCAGCAAAAAGCAGACCGTCTTTTAGACCAATGCCTCCGGGACGCACAACCGGATTCATACCTGGTGGGCCTTCATTGAAAGCCATTGCAGCGTGGAAGCTGCTGCAGTAATCCTGGAACCAATCAAATCCTTGGGCAGGTCTGGGGCAATCCCAAAGAGCACATTTTGGACCCAAGAACGCAGAGGGTGGGGGACAGATGGTCGGGATAAAATGTAAAGGACCCTCTCCACCAAAACTGGGACAATTTTCGAAACCACCATTGAAGTTTGGTTCAAACTCTTGTTGCAGATCATACTGCTGATGATATTCCATATGAGCGGTTCCATCGAAGTTGTTGCCAACTACTAAGGGAGAATAATTACAATGATCAGCCAATGGTAATCCATGTTCTGATTTTTCCTGAACCAAATTGTATCACTGTCACAATTTACCATGGCCTATGTATTTAAAACACACAATAATGGACTCCACACACATAACAAAACTAAAGCACCACAAAGAAATTGGTTCTAGAGGTACGATCTAGAGAGCAACTCACACTTTGGAAGACAGCAGTTTTTGCACCTCCCAGATTCTGATCAGCAGGCTCGGGCTTGAGCGCAGCTAGTTTGCTGGTTGCATCGTCTTCCTCATCACAGAGCTGCAGCAGTCGACAAATGTCTGATGAGAAAGATCCCAGAGGACCACCCTGCTAAGCAAAAGAAAATGACACAACTCAAATCAACAGGACTCAACAAGATGCGACTGTGAAAACAAATGAAAATCTGCAGGCAGAGAGAGAGAAAGAGAGGAATATTAGATTCCACACTTGTTGCAAGGATGATGCTGGAGATGGCTCGTTAAGTTCTGATCTCCACTCACGAAGCATCTGATTCACTTGCTCCTCAAGAAGTGTCACATCACTAGTCCTGCTATCTTTCCTTGCAAACTGAAGATCCAATAGCATCCCCTGCAAATCATCAACACGATTCTTTGCCGTATCTTTGAACAGCTTGTGAGAAGCAGATCTGCAATTTGTCTTAGATCTCTTCCCCATAATAAGAAACTCTCTCCCCCCACCCCAACAGATTCTGTACAACACAACCACACCAAAATACCATCAAATACTTCGCACTCGTTTCTGTTTCTATAGCAAAGATGATCACTCTAGAAATACATTAAACCGATTCAAAATCGATTGCTAAACAAGATGAACCACCAAAAGCCCTAGAACGCTTAACAAAATCTTTTAATCACAACTGTTAGGATCGCCATTAAAAAAAAAAAAAAGAGAGTCCAATCTGCGAGTCTAAGAGAACTAAACTAACAACGGAAACAACTTACGAACATGAAATCGATCAGGCACGCAGTTAAAGAAACATCAGATCGAGCTAAGGAACCCAGGAAAATTACCTTACTGTAGCTGCAACAACAAAACACAAAGGCAGAGAATCTCCAGAAAATTTTTAATGGGAAAAGGAAGAGTAATGAGTAGAAATACTATAGTGTGACACCAAAAAAAACCCACAACGGAAAATTAGAGAAACGTTAATCGCTTCTCTTCTTCTCTAGCCCTCCACTTTTCTTTCCCCTTTTATGAGCAAAATTCGATGAAACCCATGTGTATTCTAAATGTAAATACGATTGAAATAAACATGCCACGTGTCCTGTATATTTTTATTTATTCCTCACTAA
This sequence comes from Pugionium cornutum, assembly GCA_018901935.1. NCBI lineage: Eukaryota > Viridiplantae > Streptophyta > Magnoliopsida > Brassicales > Brassicaceae > Pugionium > Pugionium cornutum. The sequence continues at coordinate 6,384,281 of CM032155.1, read as the reverse complement.
CATATTTTGACCATAAGGTTATAAGGTGCAAAGGTCTCAGTCTGACTCGTAGATAAAACTGTGTGAGATGATGACCAAACCACGACTTTTATGGTAATTTATACTATTCTTTTATTTTATATATCATTTTAGTACTTTTGTCAATAATTGTCAATGAGATTCTGTGTACCTGTTGTAAATTTGCAATGGTTTGCATGCATACTGTTTAAAAACAAATAAAAACACTCAAAGGAATCTTCGGTAAAGAATTGCAAAATCACTAATTTGGACAAGTGTAGTGAATGCTATTTTTTTACTTATTTTTTCACTAGTTTTTCCTTTTTATTAATAAAAAAGATAAAAGAAATGGAAAGAAGGAGATGTTGGCAAGGAAAGAATAAATAGCTTTTTCCACTATGGGCATCCATCTTGTGATGCTCATTAGTTTTCTTCATCATGCCATTTACCTTCAAGTTCACCAATGGTCATTTTCTATCGTCATTTATGTGTTGATTATTCTCATGCTCAAGTACACGATGATCATCGTATAAACTCAAGTTATAATCTAGTATCTTACTAATTTAAACATACAAATTGTGGACTAAATACAATTAATAGTTTAGTCACAAAGGAACTATTTTGTCACAAATGTAATGTAGATATGATGGTGAATTGTAGATAGTGGAAGAAAGAGATAATTTGGCATTTCCCATGGTCGCTTTCCTAATGAATTCGTCATTATCCACCAAATTGCCCAAATTCGAGGAATTTGTCTTAGAAGACCAAATCAAAGCAGCGAAAGTTTAAACGACAAAGGGGCACGAACACCAAAACCTCCGCATCAAAACTTTTTATTTGTCAACTAATTTGACTTAATTGTTATAAAGCAGATTGTTCTTGACGATGATGACGATACATATATGTATCTACGACGGTCGATCTACAACAATGTTAAGGAGAGAATCAGAAACGCCTTGCTCTTGTATAAAAGAATCATTACCGTATTGGTAACTTTGATTGAGTCTTGGAGATTGATTTAACTGGATTTTGCTGGTTTTCCGCTACCCGTTGTACCGGGCAGCTGTTTTAACTGAAAAATACCGCTAAGCCCGCGCGCCTTAGCAAGTTGTTCAAGCTCCTCTAGCTTGCTCTTGAGATCTGCCATTTGCTTTTCCAGCTCTTCATCTTTTAGTCTCAATTCCTGTAAAACCAAGAGATTCACCAGTCTCAATAATCATTCTGACATCTGTGTCTTTTTCTATTTACTATTTCCAGATGGAGCAACTAGGACAGCGTTACGAAACAAGAACCAATTTTGCCAGCTACAAAATTTCAGGAAGTCTTTAGATGAAAATCTAAAAAAACACTACTACCATTTCTTTAAAGTTTAAAACATTTACTATGACAGTTATATATTGTGAAAGTCTCCTAACCATGTCGATATATGCATATATGGATCCCAGACTCATTTGAAGTACTAACAAACAGTAGGTAACAATAATAAATCCTGAAAAGCGAAAGGAGAAACTACACTTAGTAAAGCAAACATTATCTTCCCAAAAAAACGCTCTTGTGTACCTCTAGTTCTTGCTTACGTGCTTCTTCTTTTCTTGCTTCTGACCGTGAACTTCTCTGCACCTCAAAAACAACAACGCCTCCACCGACCTGGTCATAAAATCTATTAGCTTTTCAGAGCAATTAAATATTGAATAGAAGAATGACCCTCAAGCCCAGCTATTTTTTCCCTCTTAAAACCAAAGCTAGATCGACCAAATTGATCTGGCACATAAGGAAGAAACTAACAAAGGCACAGTTAACTTATTAGCGCAGGTCCGTCCGGTCACAGGGAAGCACCTTATGCTATCAGAAAAAAAGACTTACTATAAAAACAAGGGTAAGAAAACAACATTACGGTGTCAAAAGTAATAGCACCACAACTAACCATTTCTAAGTCATCGACCATTCAATGAAAAGAGTTCTATCACATAAGCTGTGTAGTTTTTTTCCCCTCCATGTTTTGCTTCCCCCTAGGGCCTAGACATATCTACAAGGTAGAAATCCAGTTTCTCAAAGCCACAATAATCCTTTGATGAGCTAAATAACTATACTTAGTGCTCAATTGCTCATACAAAGGAACAGAACTCACAGCAGACTTATCTGTTAAGGCAAGATATGAAGGAGGAAGACGAGAAAGAGTACCGCAAATATAAAGAGCTCTCCAATGAGATCTACAGCAGCTTGGACAGCCTTTTCCTCGTCCAAGGGACGAATCTCTACATCAGTGGCATGGCCATATATCCGTCTTTGCATTTGCGTCGTGATTCGGTGGTTTCTCTGGTCACATTGACAACAACACATCAATTCCATATCACAAACTTGCAAAAGCTGTGCAAACAAATGCTGCAACTTTTCAACAATCATTATTATTTAAAACCTAACACACGCTTTCTCTACAGCAAATCCTAAATTCTAATGTTCCAAGACGAAAAATTTAGAGAACCAAAAAAAAAATCAAAATCAAGGAACGCGACGATTCTAAAAGCGAGATAGAATCAGAGAGAGAGAAAGATAGAGGGATTCCAATAACCTGAGCGAAATTGATGATAAATTGTCGAAACTTGGGATGAACCTTGGCTTGGTGCTTGAGTTGACTGGCCAATGGTTTACTTATGGTTTTAACCGCAAGAGTTCCGAGTTTCATCAACGGCAACACCATTTTCCCTTAAAAAAAAATCTCGAAAAGCTTAGAGGAAAACTCAGTTGAGTCGGACGGAGAGAGAATGCGAGGGATCTGGAATGAGAATGGGTGAGCAGAGAATCATAAGAGGGAAGAAATCGCCATGAGATTCATGGAGGTGATGCGAATTTTTATAGATCGGGTGAATGAAGAAGAAAGAGAGGTCAAAGGAGGCTGAATCGCTCGGATCAGATCGGGTCGGGTCGGGTCGGGTCGGGTCTAAATTGGGGAGGAAGCTACTCGTCTTCTTCGACGACCTTTATTCGATAATTTGTGTTTGTCAAATTGATGAGTCCCTCATTTCTTTTTCTTCTGTCGCACGTTCGATTTATTGAATGAATTTATATACACCCATTTTCATATGTTTCTTTTTCCCCAAACCTAATTTCAAATGCTTTCTACTTTCGATTCACCAACCAAAACTTTAATCAAGTTTTGGAAAATTCAACTAACAACAAATTAATGCCACTCTCTAAAGTTGTAACACAGTCACCACTTTGAAAATTAGGGTCATACCACTGTACTAGCGTTACTAGTCCATCTCCTCTGTCTTTCAATCTCAGCTTCATCAATGCCATACAATGCAGGATCTTTTGCTGCAACCAGAATCGCCTTTTCCAGATCATCTAACTTCCTATCAGTAATGACAGCCTCAATAGCCATGAAAGGACTCTCATTTGTACGGTACACTTACTCATTGGATTCTTAATCATGTGGAGAATTGACATTACATTAGCATAAAACACAAGAGTCTATACGTTCTACAAGATCAGCTTGTGTTCAATATCCATCAACAACTAATACAAAAACAGAATTCATTGACACATAAATCATATACATTTTTTTATAAAATTAGATATACAATACAAAATAAAAGACGTAATTTATAGGACCTTTACTAAACACGAGTACTTGCCACTCAATGCTTCAACAATTAGCAAGAAGCTCTTTCGTCAGAATGCACTTGCTTTCCCATGCAGGGAGAGATACGCTCCCATTTGTAATATCTAGATTGCAAATTATCAATATAACAAAACATCCATGAACAGAAAAGCTCAACATAAATCAGTGTCCTTAAAATCTAAAGTGATATCTTTGGACATTAAAAACAACTTACAGATTCCTGAATCTCTTTTTTAACAATAGTTTTGTTTGTTTGATAACTGATTTTTAAATCTATTCTTTAACAATAGTATTGTTTGTTTGATCACCGCAAACGACTGTGGTTACGGTCAATACTGCGATTGCAGCTGCAACATATGTTGTTCAGTTGTCTACCACCGGCGGTTGAGATTGTGACTAATCGTAGATTTTTATACGCACCGATTTTTTAATCAACAGTCAAAAAATGTGATGCATAACGCAACATATGACCGGTGCATCAACTAAACGAATAACAATCTGTCGCAACCACAGTCCAAACGAACATGACCAATGTAAAATGGATCATGCGATGAAAACATCCCCACCACAAAGTAGTCTTCTTTATTTCGCCTGGAGCACATTTGTATTGGAGGGTTTTTTTATATTTTTGGGAAAAAACTTTAAAAATACATAAACTTTGTAATATTTATTAGAAAAATACACAAACTAATTTGACTACCATTTTAAATTATGAACTATAAATATTGTCCAAAAAATGTACGAACTTTCTAAATTCGTGATTTCGACGCCGACGAGATAACAGGTGTTAGAGATGTTAACTGAATATAGTAGACGGTGTTAATTTTATTTAAACCGTTTTAAACTTAACGTAAGTTTCGAAATTTCACTTCTTCTTTTCTAAACATACTTTTTCTTCCCCTAAATCTAAAACCCCAACATATATGTCGTTAACATTTCTGTTTTCCGTGTTTATAATTTGAAGCTAACTTTTGGATTTTGTTTTGAAAATTTGGGGGTGTTAGAAAGTGAGTGACTTTTATATGCTTCTTCGATTTGGTACGTAATAAACAACTCTACTACCGCTGAAAACATATCTTACCCACTCGATTGTAGTTCCAGGTTGTTGAATATTTTTGTGTGAAATTATTCAGATGAGTTTTGTCTCATGGGTTATAATTGTGAATTGGGTTTATGTGTTTCTTTGTTGGTTTTGAAAATCTCATTTCATTTTGATTTCATTTATAAGTGAATCATACACCTGTAGGTTCCAAGGTTATGCTTTTTCTTTGAAACTTTGAATTGTGTGATGATAATTATTAGAAACATACGTTAGGGTTTTTAGATTTATGGAAAACAAAAAATGTGTTTAGGAAAAAAAAAAATGAAATTTCGATATTTACATTACTTTAAGTTTAAAACAGCGTTAATAAATTTAATTTATTATACTCTATTAACATCCCTAACATCTGTTATTATATCGGTGTCGAAATCACAAATTAAAAAATTTGAGTATTTTTTGGATAATATTTATAGTTTATGATTTCAAATAAGAATTAAAATAGTTTATTTATTTTTTATCAAATGTTAGTTTGTATATTTTTAAAAAAATTTCTCTATATATTTTCATAGGTATTTTATATTTTTTGAGGATATAATTTTGGATAACTACCTTTTGTAATTTAGGATGATATGTAGGTTTTGACTTTTTAGTATAGTGACATTCTCGATTTTGGAGAGATGGTTTATGTAATGGATCGTTTCTAACTTCCTATTATACAAAACAACAGAGGACAAAAAAAAAGGTTTTCAAGGAAGAAACTAGTGACGTGAGTTAATGAAT
>CM032155.1:3581026-3765863 GCA_018901935.1 Pugionium cornutum | reverse complement strand
GGTACATATATGGGTAACGAGTTTGATAGCTCAGCTATGCATGATAACTATGTTGAGATTCCATATGATAGTCAGTTTATAGAAGCATGGGAAGACGGTATGGGTATTGTGGTCGGACAAGAGTTTACAACGAAGCATGCATTGCAAGATTTGGTGGATAGAGCCGCATTTCAGAATTGTTTTAGTTTTAGGATAAAAACATCTGACAAAACAAGATTAGTTTTACAATGTCGTCAAGAAAGTTGTAAATGGCATTTACGAGCTGCGAAGATTGGAAGGTCAGATTATTTCTCGATTAGAACTTACAACAACATGCATACATGCTCTCGGGCTAGTTCGAGTACAAGCAACAGTAAAAGAAAAGGCACACCAAGATTAGTTGCAGATATTTTGCATGCAGATTTTCCAGGACAATTGCACACCCCTACTGCTAAAAGTCTTGTATCTCTCGTTCAAGGTAAATTTGGTGTGAAAGTATCATATTCGACAGCGTGGAGAGGGATAAAGAAAGCTCTTACTGATGTTCGTGGTACTCCAGCAGAAAGTTATGAGGTTTTGTACTAGTATTTGTATATGTTGGAAAAGGTTAATCATGGTACATTAACAAGAGTGAAATTGGACGAAGCAACAAAATTCAAATATCTATTTATCGCATTGGGAGCTTGCATCGAAGGGTTTCAATGCATGAGGAAAGTGATAACGGTGGATGCAACTTTTCTTAAGAATGGATATGGTGGTGTCCTAATTTTTGCGACAGCTCAAGATCCTAATTGTCACCACTATCCCATAGCCTTTGGGGTACTTGATGGCGAGAACTACGCAAGTTGGACATGGTTTTTTGAAAGCCTGAAAATCGTTGTTCCCGACTCTTCAGATTTGGTATTTATCAGTGACAGAAATGCAAGTCTCATCAAGACAATTACTGAAGTTTACCCGAACGCGCATCATGGATATTGCATATGGCATTTGTCTCAAAATGTGAAAGGGCACGTTTCTAACGTAAACAAAGACGTAGTTGCTTGGAAATTCATGGAGTGTTGTAAGATATATACAGAGGCTGAGTTCATGCGGGTTTATGGTGAATTTAGGTCTAGATATCCTTCTGCAGCCAAGTATTTGGATGAAACAGCTGATGTTAAACATTGGGCGAGGTGTTATTTCCCAGGCGAAAGGTACGACATATACACAAGTAACTGTGCGGAGTCATTGAACAGTGCATTTTCGAACTGTAGGAAGTATCCCTTACTACCCATGATTGATGTGATTATCTCAAAAATCTCTGAATGGTTTAACAAGCATAGGAAAGATGCGGTTTCTGGATCGGACTACCACAAACTAGTGCCTTTTGTGGAGAATTTAGTTCACAATACATGTAAAGAGGCAGCTGTCTTAACTTTGACGGAGCTAAACAGTTTCGAGTTAGAGTATGTTGTGAACGGAAGTGATGGAAAGACGTACTTGGTGAATTTGATAAGGAAAACTTGCAGTTGTAAACGTTTTGATATCGACAAGTACCCTTGCGTACATGCAACAGCCGCTGTCATGGAATACATGAAGCGTGAAGATAGAGCACGGGATATCGTTTTTCATGATTTGTGCTCAAAGTATTATTCCGTGGAGTTGTGGGCACTAGCATATAGCAGGACAATTTATGTAGTGCCGGATAAGTTTGAATGGAATATCCCGGATTACATCAAAGAATTGCAAATTATGCCTCCGAACTATAACAATAAAAAAGGAAGAAGGAGATTAAAGAGATTTCCATCTACCGGAGAACGCCGCAAACGGACTAATAATAGAAGGGTGCCAAGACGGAATTTGTCATATTGGTTATTTGGTAACGCTAATAGTGTATGAGTAATTGTATTTTTCATTACGTTATTTGTAGTAATGCTTATTTCTGAACATTTGTAAAAGACAACTTTCTGTTTTGGAGAACTACGTAACACTAGGTTGTACTACTATCATATCGGAACACTAGGTAACATTGGTATTACTCAACCTATGAAGTAAAACTACGTAACACTCGTATTACTATTATTCAAAACTTGTAAATAATGAATTCAATTTGATTTCACAAATTTATCACAAAACAAACATAAAAGTTAACATAAACCAATTTTTGTTATATAAGGAACTATAAAATCTCAAAAATATGTATTCAATATAACAATTAAAAATCAAGTCATAATAAGTATTTGAAGAATATATTCCACTAAACACCTTATACTTTTATAACCACTCTCTCATAATCACTCATTTCAAAACGAAAACACACATAACAGAACTTTCAATAAATATTAATATACCAAATGCTAACAATCATAATTTAACTGATTATAAACTAATGTAAAACTAAAAAACTTCAATTTTTAGTTGGTAAAACTAATTTAAATCGAAAACACCCTAAAATAACACTATGTACAAAATCCGTATTACTAAAAACTTCTGTAAAACTAGTTGAAATCGGCGGCTCCCAAAAAAGGAAATGACGGCTACAAAAAAAATGACGGTTGCCAAAAATAGAAAGTGCCAAAAAAAAATATTTTTTAAAATTTCAAAAATTTGGAATATTTGTATGAATTTATTAATTTATAAGATTTATATAATTTTTTTAAGAAACATTAATTTTTAAAATTTTCGAAAGTTTTAAAGTTTGTAAAAATTATATTAATCTACAACATTTTAAATTTTTAAATTTTAATCAACCATAATTTTTAAATTTTTAAATTTCAAATAAGTCTGAAAAAGTACAACATTAGTTTTACGTAGTTCTACCAAATGATACGAGTTTTACAAAATAACAACAAGAGAGTTACGAAATCAATCAACCATGATCTTCTCAATCAGCATTCCTTCTCCGCGTTGGCCACCTTGTGTAAGGAGTCTTCACAGCACCGGAAGGGTTTCTTTTCCTCTTTCTAGTGAACGTACGTTGTATAGTACGCTCCTCGGTTGCATCCTCGGTTGCATCCTTGGTTGCATCCTCGGTTGCATCCTTGGTTGCATCCTCGGTTGCATCCTTGGTTGCATCCTCGGTTGGTATCTCCCTCGGTTCTGGAATTTTAGCGCTTTCCACCTCCAAATCACCTTCTCCACCGCATATGGCTTCATCTCCGTCCTTTGAACCCTATAATCAAAACAAATAGTTATACTTAATATATATATATATAAATTATTAATTCTTATTCGAATCTAAGTAATGCAAACATATTTACCATTCCAATATCAACGGTTGTATCATCATCCGTTGTTGGACTTCTCTCCACGCCTTTCTCAACGCTTTTCTCCACATCCCCGTCCTTCTCACACTATAATCAACATAATTAGTGTTACGCAGTATTACTCAGTATTACTTTTTTTATACAAACACATTTACCGTCTCCGCATCAATGTTCCTATCATCTGCCCTATCTTCGTCCACATCATCCTGTCTATCCTCTTGCCTATCCTCCTGCCTTGGACTTCTCTGCAAATCCTACAATTCAAAAGCAATTAAATTAAGTATTATTAAAGGTTTGTAATACTAAGTAACACCTAATATTACCGTTTCGTGTTCTCCAACACCACCGCGATACATCTCTTCATACAACCTCGTTGTTTCTAACTTGTCTTTTACGTATTCTTCCAGGAATACGACCTTTGTGTATACCTCAGCATTTCTCTCATCCAATTTTTCTATTTTCTCATGGACTTTTTTGAATCCCTCCTCCATCTTCTTCATGAGCTCTACAAATGCGGTCATCGGCGCATTTTCACTAGCTGCATTCTCCATTTGTTCAGCAATGGGTGTATGGGGTGCAAGGGGTGCATCGGGTGCATTCACGGGTTCTGCTCGCGAAGCCACGTCTTCGTTGAATATTTCCTCGAAGAATACCGGTTTCTTGTCATGAAGTAGACGTTTCGTCCAACTTCGGATAATGACATCGTCATTATCCTCAACGTCTTCTACTTCATAGATTTCAGAAAGTAGTCCTTCTTCATCAGGAGATGCCACCAAGATACTCTCAATATCCTGAAAAAAAAAAATGTGAACATTAGTTTAACATAATAAAAATATAAAATAGTAACACTACGGAAAACTAACCTTAGTGCTACCAAGTGATTCGTTGATCTCATCCAGCGTGAAGCCCTTCATAGCACTGCGCTTGAACTTCGTCTTGCACATCCGAGGACACGTGCTATCAGCACCACAAACATCTTCCCGGAATTTCTTCCTAAGCTCGGGAATAGCCTCAAACGCTAGAAGCTACACAAACCAATATTATTAGTTTCAAATATAAAACAAGTACAATTTAGCAATAATTAAAATGATATTTACCTCCAATGGTGTACAAAATATGGGCATAGTCCACTGGGTACCCTTCACCACACCTCGGAAATGATCCATTGTATGCGAGATCTCTCGCATAATGTGATCAAAAGACAATCTCCCCCATGGAAATGTCTTGCAGAGATCGAGATCGCTCACAACTCGTTGGAAGAATGGCTCGACGGCAGGTGCATCTTCTCCCGTCTTTGTCTGTCCTATAATAATGCTTGATAGAAAATATAAGACAGCCATCTTCAACCTATCTTGCGATGGTCTCATACCCTTCAGCTTCTCCTTTACATCTGCGTATCTGACCTTTGCACCCCTTCCGAAATGCTTTTCAATAAAGTCCATACTACCTCTACTTTGGTAGTTCACGGGATAATTCCGGCAGTCCAGCCCGGAGATTAATGCGTGTTCTCTTATCCCATACCGGATGGGAGTACCGTTTACGAGAAACCAAGCTTCTCTTTTTCTTTCCGTTTGCACAGTGCGAACCAGGAGCATCCACAATCCCATCACTTTGTGGTTCTTATCTTTTGATATATGGAAAAAATGCTTGAATTGTGGATGACGGTGAAACCACCTCTTTTCGTCCACTCGAAGGGGGTACTTCAAGTTATCTAACGTCTCCACCGCTTCAGTGGTGTAACACCTCGTGGGGATCTTAATTTTCTTTGTGTACTCGGATGGCTGGAAATACATTTGCATCGGCTGTAAAGCCTCTGTTTCCTCACCAAAATCCTGCAAAACAAATACAGTTTTACCCAGTGTTACCAAGTGTTACAATTTAGATTCAATTTTCGCTATATAGTTTTACCTAGTGTTACCAAGTGTTACAATTTATATTCAATTTTTGCTATATAGTTTTACCCAGTGTTACCGAGTGTTACAATTTATATTCAATTTTCGCTATATAGTTTTACCCAGTGTTACCTAGTGTTACAATTTAGATTCAATTTTGCGGAGTATTACAAGTGCTATTATGTTTGTTCATTCTTACTAGTTTTGCTCAGTGTTACTAAACACAAATTATCAATTTTAATACATAGTTTTACAGAGTCATTGCAGTGTTACTAATTCTACTTTTGAAACATAGTTCTACTTCGCACTACCAGTATTACTATTTTCCTTTACTGTTACTAGTTTTACTCAGTGTTACTAATCCAAAAGTTATCAATTTTAATACATAGTTTTACTTAAGTGTTACTAGTTCTCTTTAGTGTTACTAGTTCCACTTAGTGTTACTAGTTTTCCTTAGTGTTACTAGTTCCACTTAGTGTTATTAACCCAGAAAACATCAATCTCCAACATAGTTTTACCGAGTTCTTCTAGTATCACTACCAAGAATATCAATTTTACTCAATTCTACGTAGTTCTACCACTAAAAATCAAGACGTACCGTTGAATCTTTGTCGGAAACAGTTCGCGAACTGTTGCCTTCCTACTCAGAATCAGTTGGATCTTCGTAAACAACTCTAGATCCAGCTACAACAATCCTTCTTTCTAGATTTTCTCCTCCGTCATTCGGACTTTCTCCACATCCGTAATTAGCATTTTTTGTTCGAGCCATCCTGCAAAAAAACAACCGAATTAGCACACCCGAAATTCATAAAACCTAATCGAAATCGACACAAACAAAGTTTTCTTATGAAATTTCAAAATTATTAACTTAGTTCTACGGAGTTTTACTTCGGTTTCAACACAAATCCGGGAAAATGGGGGAGAAGAAGTTAGAAAAATTAAGTTGAGAATCACCTTGAAGATGAAGATGTTGAAATCGATCGAGAGAGAGGATGTGAATGCGAAGAAGTTGAATGCAAAGAAGAGTTGAAGAAGAAAATGTAGGAGAAGAAGTTGAAGAAGTTGAAGAAAAACTTGAAGAAGTTGAAGATGGCCGATCGTGGGAGAGAGGGCGCCGAAAATTCGCGAGTGAAGAAGAAGAGGGTAAAAAAATTTTACCCTAATTTTCGATTTTTAATTGTTTAATTTTTTTTTTTTTTTTTTTTTTTTTTTTTTATGAAACCGGGTCGACCCGATTTCAATGGGTTTGGGTGGGTTTTCTGTGGTTGGATCTGTAGTTATGATCAACTTTCTGGTTTTTTTGTCTTTTGCCTCCATTTTTCAATTAAAAATAAATATTGAAAAATGGAGGGGAGATTTGAGCATTTGATTTAAAAGAAGGGGGCATTTCAGCACTTGATTCGAAAACAAAGAGCTATCGCCGACAAAAACCCTAACCCCTTCCGCTGAATGGCTTTTGTGTGTATCTGTAGAGCCTAAATATTAAAGGAACGTGGAAACTCCCTGAAAATGTTCGTTGAGTAAACAATTGAATGGAATTGCAAATTGCACAGCGTTGTCTACTTAGAAGAATATTCTCATGAAAATACGATTTCTACTTTGCAGAGACGATGGCTATGCTCCGATGCGGCATGGCCCATCTTAACTACAGCTTGTACACACTTAAAACGGTCCGATGAAAACTGGTCCGGTGAGAACTAAGGGTTGAGATATCATGGATGAAAAGTAAAGACGTGTGTACTGGAGCAGCGTCTAGGCCCATGATCTGTGGGCCTTCGGTCGTATTTGAACACCGTTGACGCATCATTTGTCGGTTATGAAGCCCTTTAAAAACGTCGTTAAATTTTGCCACGTCGATACTGACACGTGTCATGTCCAGCTGGCTTGCTCTTTAAAACTGGGTACGTTAAACGACGACGAGCTGAACCAGCGCCGAATTGCCACGTGTCATTCCCCTCTAAAAACATCGTGACTGTTCTGCAATTCGTTCGTCTCACACTCACTCCCTCTGTGATTGATTTTGTTTTCTGGCCCGCCCGTTAAAAATGGCGTACCGTCGGTTTCTTCATCGTCTTATTCTCTGTATCTGTAGAATTTCCTAAACATTGATTTAGCTCTTCATCTTCCTCTCTCTGGATTTTTCGAGAATCCTAGTTTCTCTGCTCCTGTCGTCGACGTTCTTGTCCTTCGCGCTTCTGCTTTCGGAAATGTATTTCTCTCTCTATCTCCATCTCTCTGCTCCTTTCTCCCGCTTAAGAATTTTCAATGCTTACGCAATTTCTGGTCAATTTGTTTGTTTGATAGCTTGGATTTATTGAGCAACGTTATTTTTTTTAATGAGTTTTCTGGATCGGTTGATTCGTCTTCGTGTTTGAGTATGACGAATGGATGTATTCCAATAAGCTAATGTGTGCTGTTGCATTTCTTTTGTTTCTTTCATCAGATCATTTACGTTGATCGAGTTCATTAGGCTGTAAAAATCTCTAATTGCTTCTGTCACAATTCTCTTTATTTTTGTTCGTTCTGACAGATGCCAATGGAAAGGTCGTTTAGCAATGCAAGAATGGCCAACAGTTTCATGTTTTGGAATGATTGTGTTGACCCAGAAGATTTAGAAGCAATGTGGATGGATCCTGCGGTGAGAGATGAATGGTTAGATGTTGGAGAGACTAAAGGACAGAAGGTTCACCTTTCAAGGGATCCTGATGGACAGCCTTATCTGACACAGACTGAGATGAAGGTAAACCATATTCTAAAAATCTTTGTATGTTTGAAAGAAATTTCAGTTATTTTTTCATTTGATTTTGAACATTCCAATGATGGTGGATTTCGTGAGCAAAACCCTTTTCCGATTTTTTGCCTACTTATTGATCAGCCATTTAACATTGCAGGCTGTTGCTGATATAACTGTTCGAAGACATTTTGATTCGATATTGGATCCGGTATGCTTCATCTTCACCTGTCATTGAGAGTTTCATATTTAATTGTTGATGTGCAATCATGACTGAGAGCATATTTTCAAAATGATCAGAACTACTTTTGATTTTCTTTCTGTTCTCAAAGATTTCCACCTTCCTCTTCCTCTACAGGAAATGATATGTGCAATTGCTGAGCTTGAAAGTGACCGGAAGCCTCTCATTATGCGATACAACAAAAAGACAAAGGAAACTGGCTTAGGAATTTTACAAGTTTTAGCAAAGACAGCAGAGTGGTTGGCTGGGTATAAAATATTCTAGTTTCTCTTCTTTCCATGAGGATCTTTTATGTTTGAACTCTTATGTTCCTGTTTATCAAACCTTATTGCAGGGGACAAGGCTATCAAGCATATAATGTGGATGACAATCCTGATCTTCTTCACAAGCCCTTTATAAACGTATATTTTGGGGCAGCTTACCTGAAATGGTTGACAGACTATCAGAATAAGTATGATACGGTGTCCCCAAGTTGGTATTTCTAGATTTACAGTTTCAATGATAACAAGCCTTATTTTCTCCTGCAATGCAGCCAGAGAAGTGAAGAGTTTGTTGTCAGAGCATATAATGGTGGTACGAAAAAGGCGACTCACAAGTCAACGTTACCATATTGGAAACGATATCTTGCAGTGAAAGACTGTCTCCCTTCAAGGTTGTTGTTTCTCTTCTTTCTATCTAGTTTCTGCTGACGTCTTTTATGCATGGCAAAGGTTTTGTTTACTATCAATCACCCTTGCGGAAAAGTTATGAGAAACTAGTTTTGTGTTGCAGTTTGCTTTCACATCGTTATTTTTGTTCGTACTTAATTATAATTAGTTGCACAAGAAGGTGAGATAGGCAAATCTTTTGTATTGAAGTTTCAGTCTCTTCGCTAATCGTTGTTGCAGAAAACATGTTGATGGTGGCCCTTCAGGCTTTCATTCTACGAATCCCACTTCACCAGGCTCAAGTAATCTCTTCCTCATTGTAGCGTTCTGTATAATATAAATAATGTCTTCACGTATACTTGCGCATCTGTGCCAAATATTTTAAGATCTCCAAAAATTGGGACCATGGTGCAGTTGTGCCATGCTTTGGCTAACTGCAAATGCACTCAGTTTGGAGAACCTATGTCATTCTCTCTTAACTTTTGATATGTTCTGGAATGTACCAATATTTGGTTTGACAGACACCAATTTCACATACTGGGACTCTAGAGCTTCGCCTGAAGACATGGAAGACATGTGGAATCATTCCGAAGTATGTAAAGAGTGGACAAAATCTAAAGAAGAAAGGGGAAGGGTTCGGTTCTCGGAAGATGGTGAAAAGAGGCCTTACCTTTCTCGAGGGGAACTGAAGGTGCACCGTCTTTGAACAGAGCAGTTAGAACATAATCCTATTTCACTGAGCGACTAAACACACTCTCAGAGCTATTACCGACACCACCGTTCTCACCATATTGCCTTAAGAGTAATGCTAAAATTTTATTTTTCAGGCTGTTGCAGAAATAATTGTTTCAAAGTACTTCAGCACGAAAGGAATAAGAGTTGTAAGTGTGCATATCTGTTCATCACCTGCTTCACTATATCTCATGGCCAAGGAAACATTTAATTGGACATGTTCCAATTAAAAGACATGTTCCATTTCATTGATGCAGCCTCTTGTTTGTGCTGTTGCTGATACCGTGAGCATGCGGTTTGTGAACGGTACTGGGAAACATGTAGGAATACTTGGAGTGGACTACTCAACCGCTGTTTGGTTAAACACGTAAGTTTGTGACCAAACTCCATTTCTCTATATGTCTAATAAAATATATCAAAATCCAATTGTGGCTATTTTCTGAGTGAAGGGAGCTAGGATACCGAGCATACAGAGCCGAATCAGCAGAGGATCTAACCAAACCATTTGTTTCTATGTACTTCGGTGTAGCCTATCTGGTTTGGTTATCCGAATACGAAGGACGGTACGCTTCCCACTCCAACTCTCAATTAAAAAAATCATGACTTTGCAATCTTATCTTAGTAAAAAAAAACATATCAATCTGATTCAATGGGGTAATATGTTCAATTACACAGAGAGAGAAGTAATCAATTCATTGTCCAAGCTTATATCAAAGGTCCTGACCAAGTCGATCTTGAGGCATCATGTCCACTCTGGCTCAAGTTCGAGCAAGCTCTGAGTTACTATGAAGAGTCTAAGAGGTATATCAATGTTAATAACTGCAACGATTGTGTTTTTTTAATCCTGAGAGAAACAAATCTAATTTATGATTGATTTCGATGCCTTTTTGTCTCATCAGGGATTCAGGAAGCTGCATTATCCTATGAGACAGCGTATATTCATACAAATCTGATGAAGATTAAATGATTCTTGTGTTTGTATCTGAAGATTTCCTTTCTGCGGTTTCTTTTTTACTTAAATTCCTTTGTCCTTTGTAACTTTGAATAATTAACAGCTCCATAGAAATACAAACCAATGACTGGTTCGTTCAGAATTTTTTCTAAGTCCGGTTAACTTTTCTGGCTCGATTTAACCGGGTTTGAACTCCCCAGTTTACGCGTGTATATATAGTTCAACAACAATGAAGAACGGCGGCTAACATATTCTTCGATGTCTGTTTATTCCCGTCGATAACTTGGAGCCAATTTCGTCACTTTTTCTTCTGATCCGAAGTGAATGGGGGAACCCACATCGGAGGAGGATGGGGGAATTACTATCATAGCTAAACCCCGCAACAATCGTAAAGTCGAAGGTCGAATTCAATCTCAGAAACTTGATTCCGATCAGAACGCTCCTCAATTTGAGAAATTTTCAAATCCTAACCCTAGTTCCGATACTACATCCACCGTGAGCTTCGAAGCGCTCGGATTAGCAGAATGGGCAATTGAAACGTGTAAGGAGCTTGGCATGCGTAAACCCACTCCAGTTCAGACTCACTGCGTATCGAAGATATTAGACGGCCGAGACGTTTTAGGGCTTGCTCAAACCGGTAGTGGTAAAACGGCAGCGTTTGCTTTGCCGATACTTCACCGCCTCGCTGAAGATCCGTACGGAGTCTTCGCACTTGTGGTGACGCCGACCAGAGAGCTGGCTTTTCAGCTCGCTGAGCAGTTCAAGGCGTTGGGTTCGTGCTTGAATTTACGTTGCTCTGTGATTGTGGGAGGGATGGATATGCTTACCCAAACGAGGAGCTTGGTTTCACGTCCTCATATCGTCATCACCACTCCCGGTAGAATTAAGGTTTTGCTTGAAAACAATCCAGACATTCCTCCAGTTTTCTCTAGAACCAAGGTAAAGAACCTTCAACTTTGTTGCTCCAATCACATTTTGCGCTATGAAAAATTAATGCCTTTTTGTTTCTGTATGTTAAAAGTTTGTTTATTTTGCCTTATTTAGTGTATATGTGGTTTGTTTAATTAGTTTCTAGTGCTGGACGAGGCTGATAGAGTTCTTGACGTTGGATTCCAAGACGAGTTACGGACAATCTTTCAGTGTTTGCCCAAAAGTAGACAGACATTGTTATTTTCTGCTACGATGACTAGTAACTTACAGACATTGCTTGAACATTCTTCAAACAAAGCTTATTTCTATGAAGCGTATGAAGGCTTAAAGACGGTTGATACTCTTAAGCAGCAGTATATTTTCTTAGACAAAGATGCGAAAGAATTGTACCTTGTGCACATCTTGTCGCAAATGGAAGACAAGGACATTCGATCTGCCATGACTTGCAGGTCTCATATTCATAGCTTTATAAATTCATCTATTAGCCAAGTGATTCCATTTGCAGCTTCTGAAGTTCATCTAATTAGGCAATGATTCCGTTTGCAGTTTCTGATAAGAGACTGTTTCGTGTTTTAGAACATGTCAAAGGTTAAGTCTTATGCTTGAAGAGCTTGAAGTGGAAAATGCAGCTATGCATTCACTGAATTCTCAGTCCATGCGACTCTCTGCACTCAGTAAATTCAAGTCTGGGAAAGTGCTGATATTGCTTGCAACTGATGTTGCCAGCCGTGGGTTGGACATTCCTACTGTTGACCTTGTTATCAATTATGACATCCCGAGGTACCTTCTGGTGAAGATTTCCTTCTTCTAATAGCTGTGCTTTTCACTCTTCCCAGAATTCTAACTCTGTGATTATGCTTGGTTCACATCAGATATCCAAGAGACTATGTTCATCGTGTTGGACGTACAGCTAGAGCTGGTAGAGGAGGACTGGCTGTTAGCATTATCACTGAGGTAAAGTAGCAAATCATGGAACCACACGAAACATCAACTCTTAATGTTCTCATTCATGGTTTGTTTACATTTCCCTCTGCAGACTGATGTAAACCTTATCCATGAAATAGAGGCGGAAGTTGGAAAAAAGATGGAACTGTACAACTACAGAGAAATCACCGACAGTTTAGAAGTCACAAAAGTAAGATTTCGCTGTGTGATACTTAGAAATTCCTGTCTTTTATATTAGGCTCAGTCTTACTCTTATCCAATATCGAGTCATACCAGCTACCTTTGCGGTGGTGTCTTTACTATTAGCATTTACTTCTTCATATTGGTTATAAGGAAAGAAAGATCAATTATTAGCTGTGACATATGTATCCAGACATTGTTACTGATAAAAACTTCAAGCAAAGGCCTGAGGCTTACGCAAACTTGTAAAACTGAATCTGCAGGTCTCAAAAGCCAAAAGGGTAGCTATGATGAAGATGCTAGACGATGGGTTCGAAGAAAAGGTGAAAGACCGGAGGAAACAGAAACGTAAAACGCTTGCGGATAAAGGGTTGCTCAAGAAACGGAGCAAATGGCGAAAATCTGCAGAAGAAATTGATGAATAAGAATCATCTTTAACTTTTGTTCTGGTGGATGCAAATTGAACAGTGAATCTCTGAGAATCCATGTTTACTATAGATGATTTTTACATTTTTAACTCCTGTGGCAAGAAACATTCTTTTATATCAATCCTTTCCATAACATGAGATTAAAACAATTTCAAAGTGTTGATACAAATAACTAAAAAAAAAAATTTATTTTGTTTTGGTAAAAGAAAAAAGAGAACAGGAGAAAGGGTCAACAAATATCTTCTTCCTGACCCCAAAACACTTCAAAATGTATACAGGAAAAACCTATACGAAAGGTTTCACTTGGAAGCCTTGTGAGCTGATGGTTTGGATTGGTTCGAACTAGCTGCAGTTGTCAACACACGTAACCGGCTGGCTATATCTGTGAAGGATGGCCGTGCCGTCGGGTTAGGCGCCCAACATTCCTCCATTAAAATTCTCCACTCCGAGTCACAGTAACTCGGTATGGTCGGCCTCAGTGTGTTGTTTACTATCCCACCTGCGCTTAACCGTAAACATTATGAGCGGTTGAGAAATATTATAGTGGTTTAACCCAAAACTGGACAGAGATTACAATCTGAATGGAAAATATACAATACAAACTACAACCAAAACCGAAATAGAAAAGAAAATAAGCTGATTAGATACTCAAAAACACACACCTATTATAGCACCATAGTGCATATTAGCGTATGGTTCTTCCCCAGTTAAAATCTCCCACAAGACTATACCAAAAGAGAAGACATCAACCTGTGCAGACAGAAGCAGCAATAAATAACTCAGGTGTGGTTTCGCACTGCATTCTTTATATTCACTATCAAACATTTTATTTTACCTTCTCTGAAACTTTGCTACTGCTACCATTTAGAAGCTCTGGAGCCATCCATGGTAGTGTTCCGCGTACACCACCAGATACCAATGTATTTCTTTTAATTTTCGACAAACCGAAATCACCAACCTTCAGGAAGTACAAAATGAGTGAAGAGAGTTAGAAGGCACGAAATGTGATTTTCTCCAAAGACAACAGATGAATGAAATTTACCTTGCAGATTGGGCGAGAAGGATCTTTGAGGTTCACAAGTAAATTGTCACATTTCAAATCGAAGTGAACAATGTTTTTGGCGTGCAAATATTCCATTCCAAATGCAGCATCCATGGCAATGATTAGTCTTTTACGACGGTCAAGGTGACTGAAATATTATAATGAAAAGCAAAGAATCTTTAAACGTTCATCAAATAGAAAAACATAGAAGGGTTTTAACAGAGGCTTGTACCGATCTTTCCTGAGTAGAACATGTCTCAGAGAACCATCAACCATATACTCTGTTACAGTAGCCAATGTACCACCAGGTCCATCTTTTACAACACCATAAAATGCAACCACATTTGGATGATGAAGCTTTGACAGGATTTCAGCTTCTCCCCAGAATTCACCAGTCTAGGGAAAAAAAGATATTTATAAGCGTCCCATGATGACCAATTTAGAAGTGTTATCATCCCATAATCATTTTAATATATGCCCAAACGAAAATGCAGAAACGCTCACTAATCTCTCTTGCTCAGATGATCTGCCAGCAAAGCAACTCTTCTTTATCCTCTTGATTGCAACATCTGATCCTCTCCATTTCCCATGATACACTGTACCGAATGTGCCAGAACCAAGTTCTTTTAGCTCCTCGAGATCTTCATTCAAAATGATCTAGAAACATTTAAAAATTGAAGAACAAGAGACGAAGTTAGAAGCAGAAAATTTATTTTATATGACAAACATGGGTTAACATCCAATGTTTGATTCTTCTAACATTCTAAAACTGAAAAATAAACACTGGTACGGATCTTTCTCTGAATTCAAAATAAGTATAAGATCTATCAAGTGTAAGATTTTTAAAGTCCAGTATACCTGCAAGCTACTCGGGTCATAATCTGCCAGAGATGGGCTAAGTGGAGGAAGTCCAGCATTCCTTGTTTCTGTCTTTTCATCCTACCAGGCATTCATCCGCATTAGTACACTCATGATTTTGGAATTGCGAAATCAAATCTACCAAAAACTTATACCTCATGATCATAGCTGGGCGTCCTTAGATTCTCGACGATAACACCAAATTCCTCACTCTCTGTGACTTTCATCTGTACACCATCGTTAGGATCCACACAATTTTCTGTCGAAATGCAATCTCTCATCACTGGAGCGACGTGATGCAATTTGCTAATCACTCCACTATCTTCCATGTCAGATGGAAAGCCAGGGGTTCTGTCAATATAAGAAACATCTCTTTCACTAAACTGTTCCTCGGCCAGCTTCCGAAAATACGACCAATTTTTAGGATCATGATTTTCTACATTCAAGCTAACACCAGCTCCATCATGCTGATATGGAGTGACACCTGGCGGGATATCTTCAGAGAGTGCTTTGGCAAATATTTCAGAAAGGAAGTCTTGAGGGAACCGATCATTAATATCAATAAGAACGCCAGATGAAGCTTGATTTTCAAGGCTAACATGACTCATGGCTGCGTCTACATGGCTCAGTTTGGGAGCTTCAGTCTCAATACTTCCACCATTGACCCTTCTTTTTTCTAATGCTTCATTTGACGCCCCTACATTTTCAGAGATTGTTTCATCAGCAATATGGGAATCTTCAGGTGAATTACCTTCTGCTCCTTTGGCTGGATCTTGCTGTACTGTGCTAGCTTGTGAATGAGACACTAAGAACTGAGAACCTAGTGAGTCATCCGACTTTGATAAGCGGTTAAGCATTTCTAACTGTTCACGAGGTATCCTCTCGGAACGATACACCCTCCGTGTGGGCTGTAAAGGTTCTGGATAATCAAGATCGATTAAATTTGACTCAGAGTCGGTATGAACAAGACCACAAGTACCACTTGATGCTGAAAGCTGATCATCGTCACCAGATACAGGAACCTGCTCAGTAATAACAGCATCACGGTAGGTAAAAGGCTTCACAGGATTGTTCTGCCGTGTGTCTCTTCTTGGAGGCAACATATGTGCAGCTTCCTGGCTAGGTACAGTTGTTGCAGTTGATACTTCCCGAACTTGACAGTGATTCTTAACCTCAGTATTATCCGCCTGAGGAGGATTCTGATGATCATTTGCAACCATTTGACGATTCTCAGGCTCTACATGCTCACGAACTTTCTTCTCAGATTTTATGTTTGGCTCCTCTGCCGGAAATGCTGCGTTTTGTTGTGTGATGCCAGGGTGGGGGTATGACTGCCCTTGGAAAGGCATGGAAATAGAGTAATTGGAATGATGCACTGGAAGCTGATGTTTCCCTTCATAATATTGTGGGTATATTTCATAGGGGCTGGAGGAACTCGGTTGTGGATACTGAATAGTGGAAACAGGTAGAATAGATTGGGGATACTGAAGAGGGGAACTGGGCGGAATGGATTGGGAATAGTGAAGAGTAGAATTGGGCGGGACAGCTTGCTGAAACTGAAATGCAGCATTGTGAGGAATAGATTGAGGATACTGAAGCAAGGAGCTTGATGGAGCAGATTCAGAATACTGTATAGAGGATTGTTGGAAATCAACCCCCGGTAATTGCGAAGAGCCAGCACCATTGATTCCCTCGGTGCCCCTGGAATCCAGCTCAGCTAGATTGTTAGCAGAGGAGCTGTCCAATCCATTAAGGGTTGAGTTGCTTCTTGATCCAATGTCCATATCATTTACAGCTACAACATACTGAAACTCAGAGTCAGCATCATTTTGCTTTACCCCTAAAAGAGAACCATCCAAATCACTGACAGAGAAAAGAAACATTCTAAGTTTTTGCGAACCCCCACGGTTTTCCATCTCATTATACTCCTCCATCATATTCTGGAGATCTTCATCACATGATACAGACACCAAGGCGTCAAGATCTTCACCAGGAAGTTGATACTTCACAACATGAGTCCGGTAGTACATTTCAAGAACTTTTTTTCTGAGTTCCTGCCAAGATATGTCCTTTCTTATGGAAATAATGTGTGTTTCACCTCCAACATATCTAAGCTTTGAATCACCTGGACGTGGAAATATTTTCCCACCAAAGCTACAAAGGACTTTAACCTTTTCTGTTAAAGTACCTGAGGATGAAGAAGAGGCATATCCATGAAAATTTCCTAAACTTCTATCTTGACGCAATGAAGCTTCTGGTGCTGACTGGATATGCCCAACTTTATTTCCACCCTCATAAAGTGGAAAGTTTGGTCTCTCATACGCCCTCATTCCGTTTCCTACCATGTCACCAGCTGCATTGGGGTTTGCAGGCCTTTGAGAAATCACCCGATCGCGCAGAAACTCAAGAGCGAATTCCTCCCCTGTTTGTATGGAGTAATTATGCACAGGCTTAACATCTGAAGCATTCGAACTGGGAGGTCGGACATTTGCATACATGCTGCCCGGTTGATCAGGTGTAAATGCTTCATGGGCAGAATCATTCACATATCCAGGTTCCATGGAGTGTTGCTGGAACGGATGCTGTGGTCTGTTTCTATCCATCACAAACAAAAACAGTCCTTCGAATTATTCTAATTGACAATACTTGTAAGAAGAATCTGACATTCTGAAGTATAGTGAAGTACAAATAAGACTTTGAGATGCCAAATTGCTTCAGAGATTGTAGGCGATGCCACACAAACTTCCCTTTCGCTGATAGTTAAGCTGAAATCAAAGCAATAGATAATATAAGTTTTCACTTATCAAGGAACACATTAACTCAGAGTTATGTCAAAGTTCTTCAGATATATGAGATTGTAGATGAATTATGTGACCAGAAAATTCCAAAACCATGCTTTTTCTTCTAAAAGGGGAAATTTATTTACGGCCGCAGTTATTAACAAAAAGAAGAAAAACGTAGTTCCATATGAAGATTCCGCCATATCACACCCCCTAAATAGCTTCAGAAAAAAGCAAACGACATGCTCTTTTACAAAAGAAAAAAAGACAAAGAATAGGAACTGAAAGAACAATACCACCAAGGAAAGAGAGCTCGACCGATGAAGTGAGTAAATTTAAGAAGGATTGTGCAAATTAGAAACAATCGAAAAGTTCTTCTCTTTGTTCAAATCTCAGAATAACATATCAAAACCCTAACGTTTTGTTGTTGTAGATTTCTCTAGATTTCCTCGTTGCTTCCTCAAAAATCCGTTTAAAGAAATCAAAGAAAAATTCTTTTAAATTACCAAATTGTCAGGCTTTCTTTGTATTGTAGTGGAAAATACAAAATACAAAACCCTTACAAATTCCTTCGTGTCCTCTCATAAGTCTCTAACCGTGAACCGTACAATTTTCGAAAGATGGATATCTTCATAAAAATAGACGGTCAGGATGATAGAATACGATCGGTGGAATAAGTGAGAAGTACTGAAGCAGCCCCGTACGTTTATGATTTGCATTAAAATAATTTTTTTAATATAATATTTTTTATTATTTTAATTTTTTTAATAATAATATAAAAATAAGTATTAAATTTTTTTAATAAAAATATAAATATTAAATTGAAAAAATAAACTTAAATATAATGGTTTAAATTTAATTTTGTAATTTATTTAAAATAATTTATGTTATTTTTTATAATTTTAATTTTATTATGTTATGATGGGAATAAAAATTTTGAAATGTGGGGTATTACTATTGCACATTAAATGGGACTCTCAATATCATCAGATCTGAAATAAAGATTGTGGGGAAAACTTTCAATATCATTTTCGTTTAAAAGTTTCTGTTTTATTTTCCTTAAACCAGGGCATGATAATTTTCTTTATTTTTTCAAAAACTGAATATCATTTTCGTTAAAAACTTGAAAATATTAGTTTTTTCCTTACGTAATTCTTTTGCCCCCTAAAACGTTTATTTTCTGAATCCTGGTTATTCGAATATGTCACTGAATTCAGTTTGGAAATATATTCAATAAAGTTGCAATGAACATTTTTCAACTGGAACTCTGGCATTAAAAGTGAAAAGATAGTTACTGGGCTTTTCAGCCTCCGGTTTTAGGCCCATTGAGCCTCATGTGAAACAGTGACTAGAAAACCAAAACTGTTCACCTTCCAAGAGATAATACTTCAATAAAAAACGATAGCCAATCAACCTCGAAGGTTCTTATTCCCTATGTAAGTTTACACCGTAACAAGTCTTCCTTATTTCTACAATTTATAATACATTATGTAGCAAGTCAAGGAAACGAACGAGATAACAAAAACCAATTGAATCACTTTTAATTATCTTTCACGTATTTGATCTATACACATGATAACACCTTTATGTAGGCCAAATGAACATATACCAAAAGATATGTTTAATAACACTCGAATACACTGAGAAAACATGAATCTTACTATGTACACCAAGTCCAAGTCTAATTCCAAATATGAGTGACACAGAATGGCCTGACTAGCCACTGGTTACCTTCTAACAGTAGCATGACATTATGAGCTTACTTCACATCAAACTGTAGAAGCCTTTTACCTAGAACACAAAATACATTATACGTAATCTTCTCCAGTAACTACATTCCTAATAAACAATGTTTTTCACGCACATGGTTTCCAGTTAGCTCCAAGTGTCCAGGTGTCTGGGCAGCGAGAACCAGAGGCTTCCACTTTGACAATCAGAAAAAGGTCTTTCTCAAAGAAGGAACACACTCGGACATTCCATGTATATTAGTCAGCTACGCACAGAGAATAATTCTCGAAGAGTGTTAATACACTTGCTGGAAAATATGCAATTATAGTAGACTACTAGACTGCAAACAAACACATAGCTAAGTTAATTGCTTTTATCAGAGTTTCGATGCTAGCATGAAAAAGATATGCTAAATTTCATCACTCTTCTTATTTTTGTACATAAGCCATGCAAGACTTCTGCAGGAGAAATTATCAAATAACGAGGCAAAGTTACTTTTTGTAAAAAGACTAAAGCAGATATTAATGATAACATAGTGCTTTCCATGGCTCCTTTACTACGTTTTTCTCACCATGTAAAAATTGATGAATCAACTATAATAATATATGCATCAACAAGATTCTATCACCTTGGTTAAGGCAGAGAAGATTCTTCCAAGGATACACAACCAATGATGGACCCACCAGCTGGAATGCACATTGGTTTGGTCTCTCTCCAATTCAGAGGCCTATCTAAAGGGTTACATACCCTCACGACCGACAATCTTACAATGTCAAATCTCCCTGCTCCTGATTCTTCCCATTTAAGGACCTTGCCTCCTATAACATAGAGCTCATCCCTTAGAGCTGCAAAACCGTATCCAAAGGCCTCTAACTCTCTCGGATGATTAGGAAGAACAACAGAAGGAACTGAACCGACATTGTACCATTCCCCTTCATCTGTATCCCTAGTCTTTATTAAGCTTTCTCCCCAATCTACAATTGTGTACACTTGATCATTTTTCAACACCTGAACAGCAAACTGCATGGCTCTAGAGAAAGGCCAGACATCCTCCACAGTGGACCAAGTCATTTCTATAGGATTAAAAACTTCAGATGAATTTTGTTCTGCACATCCCACCTGGTCACTTAGGACACGAAAACAGCCTCTGTACGATAGCCCTGAGCAGTCCATCTGTGCTCTAGGCATTGCTGGTAATTCCTCCCATCTGCAATATTGAATGTCAGACTTCAGTTTGATAGCTTCTCAAGTTCAACGTAAGAAAATTATTTTAAAGTATATCTTGCTCATCATAGAAAAAACAGAAAAAGTATATTGTGGGGATTCTTTGTCCCAATGATAAATTAAACAACACCAGCGGAAAAACGTACATATCCGCCACAGGATCATAAACCTCAGCAGATGGAATTCCCCTGGAATGGGTTAGATTGCGACCTCCAGCAACATAGACCTTTCCAGAGACAGCAGTACAAGCAAAGTGAGTACGTGGTGTTCGCATACTAGCAACTATTTTCCATTCTTTCTTAAACGGATCAAACCGCATGACATCTTTAGTGACAATAGGCTTCTGATGAGGAAGCGATGACACTGAAGGCGCATAACAACCCCCAATCACAAGAAGACAATTGGAAACACAAACACACGCAAACCCAGAATGATGCCAGCCATCTTGAACAGCGCTAGTTCTAGGCAATGGATGCCACCGATCAGCTTCAGGATCATAAGCAACCCATTGGTTCTTAGAACGCTCGGTCAACACAAACAACCAGCTCCCTGACCATCCATTTCTAGCTTTATAGCACGAGTAATCACCGCTACGAACTAAATCTCTCCACCCTCTGGAGACGCACTCGAGCACCCCATGATACCCATGAGAAAGCTTCGCTAGGCATCTCAAAGCCAAATCATCAGGCAAACCCGGGATAATGGATTGTTCTATTGACTCCCTGAAAACAATTACTGTATAGCATTACGATTTGGCTATTAGTTTTGCTAAATCGCAAACGCTTTCGAGCATAAATTAAAAGACCCGTCTCAGCCACTAACGACCAGGCAAATTCAACCGACAATCCCAAATTCCATCAATGTCACAGAGAAAACAATTTTTCTTGAAAATCAGTTTTAAATGATATTGTACCAAGGAGATAAAGGTAGTTGATATAGATTCACCATTTTCGAAGAAAAAATTAGACAAGTTAACTCACATGAATCGAACTCGAAAGATTGTAAATGTATTTTGGGATCTCCTTCTCGAACTTGCTCTATAATACCGAAATGAACCTTCAAAATCCACCACTTTTCTCGGAAACGAAAGCACCCGCAACGATACTGAACGAAGAATTGAAACGTAAAATGAAATCAGACGGATCTATTCATGATGGAACCAAGCACACTCAGAGAGCTACCCAAGATTCTGGAAAGGAAGAGCGAGACGAAAGTGAGAGAAACGAACACAAACTTGGTAATCAAAATGGGTAGATCCATTATAATGGGTCGAACATTTTTAAACTACTTATTTGGTCCTTTATTTATATATCTTTTCTGGTTCTAAGCCCCTACTTTATCAAGTCTTTATCAACCCATACATCTTTTACGTAAAACGCCGTCGTTGAAGCTACAAAATACATTCTTATCTCTTCTTTTGACGCGAACTCCCGTTCACGGTCCTTGGGCGATTCAGCAAGCCGATCTCTTACATGATACGATATCAGGGAAATTTTGAGGTTTAATCACAGATCCAAGAAATTTCTTGGTAAGCAATTCGATTCGCTTAACAATGTTACTTAGATCAATCGCAGATATATCTGTTACTGGATCTCTCCGATTTTCCCTGATCCGTGATGTTGCAGATATTGAGCTATGTTCCTGATCATGCACGTCTAGTTTGCAAGTTGGTCGTTTAATTTTCTTTCAGTAAATAATATTTTCTGCATTAAATTTCCTGCCAAAGGCCGCATTTTTTTGTGTATACCAATACCTAATTTGTGGATCCAATCGGTTGATTTTGTTATAGATAAATTAATACTTATAGAAATTTTTCGTTGTTGCTTGTAAGTTAGTTGGATCTTTTTTGTTGCTGCATCAAGATAAACATTACTTGCAAGTGATCTTTTGGTATTGGCTCTGATTAGCGTTTGATTGTACTAGAATCATCTCAATGGCGTCTTCGTCGGATTCATGGATGAGAGAATACAACGAGGCTTTAAAACTCTCAGAAGATATAAATGGAATGTTATCAGAAAGAAATTCATCGACTGTAACAGGACCTGATGCGCAACGTCGTGCTTCAACTATACGAAGAAAGATCACCATTTTTGGTACCCGTTTAGACAGTCTGCAGTCACTTCTTGCTAAAATTCATGGAAAACCTATGTAAGCCAATTAGTTTTGATCTGATTGCTTACGAAAACCAAAGCTTTAAGCTAAAAACTTTTAAGCTTAGTGTTAATGTGATCTCTTTCCATCTGAACATTTACTTACCGACACAGTTCGGAGAAAGAGATGAACCGGCGCAAGGATATGATTGGGAATTTGAGATCGAAAGCAAACCAGATGGCGGCTGCTTTGAACATGTCAAACTTTGCGAATAGAGACAGCTTGCTTGGGCCAGAAATAAAGGCAGATGATGTTATGGATAGAGTTACTGGCATGGATAACCAAGGAATTGTTGGATTTCAGCGACAAGTTATGAGAGGTATGCTGTTTATATCTTAGTAAACTTAATACAGATTTTGACTTGTGTATTAGACTATTAGTTTCTCTATTCATTGTGTTCTTTTTTTGCAAATAGAACAAGACGAAGGACTCGAGCAGTTGGAGGAGACAGTCATGAGTACAAAACACATAGCTTTAGCTGTCAATGAAGAGCTTGGCTTGCAGACAAGGCTTATTGTATGTCATCAGCTTTTCATTGTTTTGCTGCCTTATTTAGATTTCATAATCGTAACAAATTGGTTTGTATGCAGGATGAGTTAGACTACCATGTGGATGTTACTGACTCTCGCTTACGGGTAATATAATATATCCCTCAACATTTAAATATATCAAAATTGGTGAGCCATAAGCTTAAACCAACTGGTTAGTGGTTATGTGTTCTGAGTTTGCTGAACCCAAAAGCGCATTCATGCTAAGCAAGTGATTGTCCAAGGGCATTGATCTATTCTGTATGTGTTTCTTATCTACAGAGAGTGCAGAAGAGCCTTGCTGTCATGAACAAGAATATGAAAAGTGGCTGCTCTTGTATGTCAATGCTCTTGTCAATGCTCGGGATCGTTGGTCTTGCTGTTGTTATATGGCTGCTGGTTAAGTATTTGTAATATCAGAACATATAAGTTTCTCTCTATTTCATAACCTGCCTCGTCTATGTGAATGATCTCAGTCTATCTCCTGACTCCACATATGTTCCTGTCCTTTTCATTCCTTTTCTGTCAGACAGCCTTATTATATATATGTAATGTGTGCAGTTTTCGCAATTTTGATGTCTTCATAAATATTAAGAACTGGTAGCAAGTAAAACTAAGAGACAAAAGTACTGTAAGATCTTAAATGAAGAAACTTGTCCGAGTTCGCTATTCATGTCATCATTGGAAACAAAACCAATCATGAAATGAAAATCAGTGATTGTTTTCTGGCCTTGGGGATTTTCATTTACACAACCATTTTTCTCCAGCTACATGATCTTCATTCACCGAAGAAGGACGTGGGAATGGTCGCAAGAGACTGTTGATTCCAGTGAAGCCTTTCAACACTCGTTCTGTACGACAAAGCCCTCTACCTTTGCATTTTCTGGATCATTGCTGATTTCAAATCAAGTAATTATACAGAGAAGAAAGTTGGATTGCGTTTCCAAGACGATCAATTGTGAGTATTGTATCAGGGAGAAATATAATTGGCAAAGTACTGTCTTGGCCTCTCGTAGCAAGAACGGCTCTTGAGTCACCAATACTTCCGACCAGATCCTATCAACACTTTTGGAATGTAACTGGTGTACAGATTTAGTTCATGACGTCAGAGAGTTTTGCCAGCGACCAAGACAAACATTTACCTAATGTTGAAGAACGACAAACCTTGGAAAATGTCCGGAGTTTAGACCCATTAGTCTTTGTAATGTGGGAGTATAAAGTCATCTCTAAAATCTTGAGTTTTTACTTGAACAAACTCCTTCCAAAAACAATTTCTGAGACACAATGGAATATTGTGGCTGGAAGTTTGAATAAAGATAACATCTTTATAGAACAAAAAAACTTCTACGTATTTCAATCAAATCTGTGTATAGGAAACAATTCATGGCGGTTAAAACCAATATAAATTATCTTTGAAGCATAGGCTGTCACAGAAAGGGGAGAAGCGCTTTCCAAAACCTTTGTAATCCAAAAGAATTACTGGTTATGCACGTGATATCATTTTTAAAAAATATTTTAATCAAAAAAATTACTGACACATGAAACCAAGAAAAAACAATTAGAATTTGTATGTTAGACCTTATGTTCTTAAGAAATGTTTCCAGTGTATCATTACTAACATACATATTTTGTTCTGTACTATATGGCTAAAAAAACTGACCATAGCATATACTGTAATTTCTCCTCCAAACAATACCTAATGACTGAAAACAGTAGCCATAGCATAGACCGTGATGCATTCAATTGATTAATTTATAAAGAATCTCACAAACAAAACTATACCACTTTAGTGTACTTAAAGACAAACGCGAATCGCGTAAACACATACGTGGAAAAGCAGATTATTCTTTAAGATAAATACGAAGGTGTAAGAATAAGATGTGAACATCTGAGATTCTGAGCAGAGTAAAAATGAAGGGTTCAGAGTAAAGAGAGGATGAATAAAAAAGGCTTTTTCTTGTGCTCTGATTTGGTTAAAAGGTAGGTTTTGTTGTCGGAACTCAGTCTTCAAAATCTGCTGCATTCTCTAGCAAGTAGTTTGCAGCCAGCTCCTCGTTACGGTCACAAGCAAGGAAGGCTTCTACGACTAATGATCTATCAAACCCCATTGCCTCAAGCTGAACAAAGAGGTTGAAGACAAGAGTTAGAAGGGATGGAAAATGGGACTACAGGTTGTTACAATGGTGATGAAGAATGTGTGTGTGTGGTTACCCGTTGAATCGCTTCTTGCTCTGCAGGAGTAACGTTGACAGTGTGGGGCATTTCTTGCTCGGGTTGATCTAGACTATCCATATCGCTGAGTTTTGAACAGCCATCGAGTCACGGGATTACATATAGATGTGCATTGATCATTCAAAGAATTAGCGATTCAACCAGTGGCCAAACCAAGAAAATTATCGGAAGACTATAGATTACTCACCCATCAGATCCTTCGTAGGGCTCGTTTAGTAATTGAAGAAATTCGGCTTGGTTATCTTGAATTAGCCTCAGAAGTTGGGGGTTCTGCTTTCCGAGCTCTTGAAGCATAGGCTGTCACAGACTCAGCGATGAAAATATGAGATGCTCAAAAGCAATAAAAATGTCAGACTACTCATTTATGGCCCCAAAAGCACTATTAAGAAAGATAAAGACTCGCTTACCTGTAGAATCTGGGGGTTGGAATTGACCATGGAGCGTAATTGTTGGAACTAAAACAAATGAAAATGTAAGAAAATTAGTGTATGTGGAAGCTGTGTTGAATGATTATAGCAATATCACATAGGAGTAAACTAAAATACACCTCCCTGAAGGTGATAAAACAAACTTCTAAGAAAAGTAGTTACCAAAATTCAAATACTTAATCATTCTACTCGATCACACAAATGAAAACAAGGCTGAGGGGCTAAAGATAGAATGACAACCTGATCATTGCTTCTGAGGAACTCAAGCGTTCCAAGATTTCCCACACCAGCATCAGAAGCTGCTTCCTGGAAAAGAAAGAAACAAACCCATAGCGTCCAATGGGAACTGAACTTCAATTCTCTTTTCGATGCAACAAAAGTACCAAGCTCTTACGGTCTTACCTGCGGAAACAAATTCAAAGGAGATGAATTAGGTACTCCAGAGGCAGGAGGAGCGACAAGTTCTGCACCAGATCCTACTCCAGATAAATTAGTTACTGGAACAGCTACCGTTTCAGGAATTCCCTGAAAATAAAATGGAGATCAGCAGTTTCATTCCCTTACAATATTCAAAGAACATTGTTACAGAGAAGGGGCATACAGAATATAGATAATCCACTGCTCTCTCAGGGTTGTTATACGCTGCACGAAGTGCCCGAGTAACTGTTCTTTTGTCCCAGATGCCTCCTCCCATTTCCATTATTTCTTGAACCATTTGCTCAATACTACTGCCACTAACTAAATTTGAAGCAGCTTGACCAATGGTGTTATTTTGTGCCCTAAATGGTGGGAGATCATAGAGTACCAATAAAATCCTCAAATATAAATTCAAGTAATTTATGTTAATGAAGATAATAAGTTTTCCATTGAAGCCTCTAAATTCAAGAACAGCACTTACGCCGGTTGTTCTTGAGAGGGAGTAGAGCTTGAAGCAGGCACAGCTACAGATTGGGTAGTGGACGGAGCTGCAGGCTGGTCGATTGATACAAAAAAATTTTAAATGAACCAAAGACAGAATGGTGATTGCATAAGTGATAAGTCCAAAACAAGTACAGATATGTCAGAAAATTACTGTGGTTGAAGATGTGGTAGATGTAGTGGTGGGAGTAGGCTGTGAGATAGGAACAAAGTTTCCCAATGAGGAGCATTCAACTGACCAAGCTAGGTGCACAAACATGCAAAAGTAAGAAATAAGATTATACCTGAGAAGAAGACATCCCAGCTGAACTTGCAGTTTTGTTCTATCCATTGCAAAAAGAAAAAGCCAAAGATGTTGTCAGTGCAACACAGACTAAGTACTATCTGTAATTTTCAGTAACAAGAAAAAAATAACAACGCATTCATCTATCACATCTGTTCTTCAAATTTTGTCATTCAAACTGAATATCCAAGAATGGGAAGACCAAGCAACCAAAATTACCAAAGAATGCAGTACTTCATATAGGTTATCTTGCAATATTTCTTAATCTATTAATGTATTCACCTATCTAAGATTCCACCAAAATCACCAACAAAAACAAAGGCTTATCAACCCGAAAAATTCTGTTATTGGTACTATTAGTCTATTAGTATAAAAAACATAGTCAATATAATATGAAGTATTGCGGCACTTAAACAGAAGATACAAATCCAGTTTGCTTAGATTTCTCATGCTAAGCACTATCCTACCTACTAGAAGATAAAAGAAAATAGAAACTGCATCAAACGCAAAAAAGCAAATTCGTAAGAAATTAAGTAGGTACCTTGCTAAGCATGACAACAAGAAAACCCTCTTCGGTAACCTTGTTCTCCACCAAAGTAGTTTCATCTTTCAAAACCTTTCCATTGTGAATAAGCAATTGCTGCCCACATGGATAGTTGTCTTTGCTTTGTGAATCCTCAATATTCTTTTTCACTGCCATTATCTTTAAAAGGAAGTAGAAAGATTCCCGGATATTAATTTAACAACGCAAACACAAATATCGAAAAACTCAAAGCATATAAAAAGTGTACATCATTGTCATATGTTACAATACCCAAATTGGTACAGCAGCACAAAAGTTAGCGTCTTATCGAAATTTACTGATTTCCTATACAAAATTAGACGTAAAATTTGAACGAAGAGAGTGGAAAAGGAGGACTAACCGTGTCGGTGGGCTGAACCCTAATTTCAAAATGACGACCCTTGAGAGTCTTAACGGTGAGCTTCATGTCGACGAATTAGAGCAGTAGATATTACCGGCCGAGTCGGCGCACTCCGGCGAGGGACGTCGACAGGGAGCGAGAAAGAGAGTGACCTAAAAAAGAGCTATTTGCAACATTGTAGAACAACGTCCGACATAGCGTTTCGGTTTTTAAAACGCGGCAAGAGTAACCCGCGTGCATGTCACGTGACACACACCCTAGGCAAATATCTCGAACATTAAAATACCATATTTTTGTAACAATTCAAAAACTACTCTAAATTTAATATAAAAATATACAAAAATCTAAATTCTAAACTAAAATTGATAATATTTTTGAAATTTATTTAGATAAAAACTTTTTATATTTTAGTTTGTGATATATTTAAAATAAAAAGCTCGAAATGGTACTTGGAATAATAGTTTAAAAGTATAGTATTTAGGTATCTTTTAATTTTTAGAAAATTTTCACTTATATAAAATGTATAAGTCTCTAATTAATAATCGTTTTTTCTTGAATAATAAATTTTTAACTAAAAATAAAATATATTATATTTAAGTGCAATTGTCAAACCATCAAAAAATATTTTTTGAAAAAATAATATCATTATTAGTTTTTAATCAAAATTTACCACTATTTTTTTCAAAAAGTACCACAAATTAAACTTAAAACTATAAAAGATCATCCTAAATTTTTAAAAATAAACGCTACATTCAAAATACTAAATCCAAATATCTAAATTTTGAGTTTTTTTAAAGAATTAGTTTGTGCTATTTTGAAGAAAAAAATTATGTCATTTTGTAGAAAAACTTACTTTAGTAATACTATAGAATATTTTTCTATATTTAAATATAACAATGTATATATATAGTTGAAACGTTAGCATGACTAAGTAAAGACGAGAGGCTTTCTACTGAAAACTTGATCGGCCAGACGGATAAATATTCTGAGAATTGAAATATTTAGATTTATATATTACAGATGGACCAACTAAGGTCATGTGTGATTAAGTACACGCGACGATTATAGTCAAAAGACAGTACATTTTACACACACAAAGATTCATGAAAGGTTTTCTAGAATCTCCAGTAGATGCATTAGCTCAGAACTCACGATCAGGGAAGAGTATCGGAGCAACAACTGACCAGATGAAGAGACCAGCAGTGGCCCAGCTGGTCACAATACGGACCCACACAGATGGCCACCCAACATCGACCAGCTTACCACTTTCACCGACCGAAGTTGACCAGCCGGTCAAGAGCATTGCAGAGTACATGCTCGCCAGAGAGAAGATGATGTGGAAAAATGCATATGAGTATGTCACTGGCTTCTTCTTCTCTTTTTCTTCCTTCTCTTCTGCTTTTCCGTCTAGCGGAAGCAACGGCTTCTCTGAACATTTTTAATCAAAGCAAATACTTTATGATACTTCTTCAGATATAGAGAAACCAAAACCACTCTAATAAATACTATCAATGCTCTATTAGTTTTAAGATTGTGTTATTCTTAGCTCACTCCGGAACAGATTGAAAACTTAACTCAGACAAAAAAGGAAACATAATCTGGGAGAAGGGGTTTATCCAAAAAAAAAACATACCTGCGCGGGGAGAATCAGGAGGGGAGAGAAGAGTAGTAGAAGAACCAGCACGAACAGCGGAATAAACAACAGAGAGGACAGTTGTGAGTAAACCAATGGTCATTGTGCCTGTTGAAACAGCTTTAGAGTGTTTATGGAGACCATTGCATTCATAATCTCGGGGTTCACTTGCAAGTCCACTGTAACAAAGGTACATGCAGTAGAAAGATATAACTGATGCTGGTAAAATGCTTCCACCGACCTGCCAAAAAGGTTGTAGGTTGTTTTGATTCAGAAGAGCCTGGAGCTGAGAATCAACTAATATCAGATAAGAAAAATAAAAGGTTTAGTTGAAACTTACAGCAGGATGCAAAACTACAACAGCAAAGACGAATACAAATATCAAAGTCATGACAATGAAAAAGGTATTGAGTCCACAATCATGTCCAGAGGGAGTAAACCAGTGGAAGAGAAGACCAGAGAAGACGAATGTAGCCAGGTAACATACAAGAGAGACAACGAGCAGCGCAGCATACCTATATATACAGTCCAGTACTTAGATCAGCATTAGGAAAACTAAGTTGCAAATGATTGAACATATATTAACTAACCAGAACTGCTCGTCGTAGCCAACCCATGTGTCATTCCATCCATGAACGAAATCCAAAAGAAGCACAACTTGAACAAGAAGAAAAAATCCAGCACCGAACTTTGACATCGACTCTGCAAGATTTAAATTGATTCTCATTAGTTCTAAGTAATCCATTCACTAATCACTTCACCAGGAACATTTAAACGAAATTTGAGCAATGATAGATGTCACTTACCATAAAAACTGATGATTTCATTTGGAACGAAGAACATTAAGATGACCAAAATGCACCAACAGATTACTTTCATCATCCAACCACCATGGTGTATTCCATCACGAGGGTCTTTCTGATTTTTCACACCAATCATCATAACCGATAGAACTGAGAAAAACACGAAATTCCCCAAGCTGACACGCAACACCGCATCAGTCTCAAACCATTCCCTATCAGGTGTCTTGTGAAAATGGTTAATCCCTGCGCAATTCAAACCAAAACATTTTCAGTAGAAGAAATGAAAAAAGAAAATACAAGGAAATAAGAAAAAGCTTACAAGGGAGCTTCTCCATGAGAGGAGCAGCAACCTCACGGAGAATCCATGAAACGATTAAGGAGAGTGCAAAGAGACCACAGTAAGCAATTCTTGCAGAACGTCTGCTGATCCCAGAAACCACTGTACGGCAAGCATCGCATGCACAAGCAGCACAGCACGATGCAAGACAAGAAGCTGCCCACATCTTCTTTGTCCTTGAAAATCAAAGGTGGGATTCAAAAAACAACCGCTAGTATGAAAAGAATGCAGACACATATAATCAAAAAACTTTCTTCTCATCTAATCATAACCAATCATCACCAAAAGTTTTGGTCCAAAACCATAATTTCGGATGGAGACGGAAAAAAAAGAAACTTAGAAAACGAAAATTAATTAATTTTTCCGAGAAGTAAAAAGAAAAACAGAATTTTCGGAATCGACCCTATGAAATTGGAATTGGTTCAAATATCCTGAAAATTTCCCGAAATACGAGAGGGAATCATAGTAACCGATCTAAAGCTTTACCTTTAAAAGAAAAGGAAGAAACCCAAAATCGTCTCGAAAAGAGAAGTTCAATAACCTTGGCGATCTATGAAACCTTGAGGAACTTTTCTCTCCTTGAAAAGTAGAGCAACTCGGTGTTTTCCTGATCACGCTGCTGATTTCGATGTTTTACCAGCTAACAAGGAATTGGTAAAATATATGCACCCTTTATATTAAGATAGCCCAAAAAATTCCGTCTTTCTTGGCAACTAGAAGTTCAATATCTCAATAGGCCCTTTTATATACGTACTAGAAGCCCAATATCTTGACAACTAGAAGCCCAATATCTTGACAACTAGAAGCCCAATATCTTTCTTGGCAACTAGAAGTACTAATATACGTACTAATATGTATACGTATTTGTGACTAAATACCCCCTGGTTTCTGCAAGAGTCAGATCCTAAGGTAAATGGCAAGTAGAAGTGATGCCCATTGCCCATCATTTTTAAAGGACGAAGGACTGCAAGCTAAACACGCGTCATCATTTTCTTTTATGTTTTCTTTTATAATATAAATCCCTAATTTCCGTTGAATGTTTCGGACTTAATCAACCACATACGGTGAATCGACCCAGCTAGAGCTATCAGGTAACGGAGATCTCTCTCTCTCTATATGTATATGTATATCGGAAACGTTTCCGAATGATCCACTCCTAGAAATTGACAGCAGCGGAGTAGTTTTGGGGTTGTTGGATTTGCGTGTCGACGGAGCTGGAATCAGCTTTTTCTTCTCCGGATCTCTAACCGAGTGTCACTTTTTATCTGTTTTCAGCTGTTCGTTTTATAAATCTTTCACCTGCTTCAGATCTGTTTCCCTCTATTACGTTGTAAATGTTTTGATTATGTATTCATTTTATTGATCTCCCATTTCCTCGAATCTGTCCAATCAAATATCGGGTTGTTCTTGTGATTGATGATTGACTGAAAATGATGCTATTGTTGGACATTGTTGACCTAGCTGTCCTCTTTTACTGAATAACCAACCTTGGGAATAGATCGATATGAGTTCTCTGTCCTCGCTTGCTTACCCTCATTGCTCTTACTCTTTATATTGTTGATCGCGAAATTCGAAATTGTTGGTGCTGTATAAATGGTTTATGATGGAAAATTCCAAAATTTACATTCAATCTAATTGGATCTTCTCTCTAGATAACCTTAATATAATTGCACAAGGTTTTTGTTTTGCTGCAAATGTTCATACGAGTCTGTGTCAATTTGCAGGAGGTTGGTATCATCAAGCCATGGTTCTTGATGGGATTGTATCTTCACCATTAAGGAGACCACAGTCTCTAAAGAAGCAATGGGAGGAGTTGGGTAGCTGCTCCACCGTTATTCAGAGGCATCGATATCTCTTAACAGCATTGGCTCTTTTGGCATTCCTCTGCACTGTTTATCTATACTTTGCAGTCACTTTAGGCGCTAGGCAATCTTCGTGCTATGGCTTGACTGGAAAAGAGAAGGCAATGTGTCAATTGGAACATATCCAAGTTATCTCCAAAGGGAAACTGAAATTCTTCTAGTGTCACCGGCGAAAGCTATACGAACCACCATTATTTTTCTTGAACTACAACATTCTTTTTCGTTTTCTTGATTTTGTATTGCCATTTGTGTGTATTATTTTACATGGTGAAATCACAATCATTATTTTTTATTACAGAAAAAGTGAAACATTATTTTTCATCAAATGGAGGGGGTATACTGATGAGAAGAAAGAGAACCATTTGTATCAGTCTGCAGAAAACACATAAGTGAAATGAGCCAAGAGATGAAGAAGTCATGGAGGCTATCTGCATTAGCTCGGATTCATTTTGTTTGAGTGTATTGGTTAGTTCCTAGCAAAATCAGTTAAAGTGCTAGCAAAGTCAGTAGTCACAAAGCCCGTCTAGCTCAGTTGGTAGAGCGCAAGGCTCTTAACCTTGTGGTCGTGGGTTCGAGCCCCACGGTGGGCGATTTTTTTATAATCTCGAGACCTTAGATTTTATTTTAATTTCTTTTTTTATCGCGGATGACAGTTTATAAGTTACTCCTGTAGTGAACCAATAAGCTACATAAGTTGAGCAATTCGAGGAATGTAAATTTAACATTTTCTGGTCTTATCCTGATGGTCACTATGTTGGACGAGATGAGGATGTGGTGGTGATGTTGAAGGAACAATTAGTAATAAGAACGCTCCAAGAATCTCCTGCGTTGATCTCTCCATAGTGTCTTATCCCGATCCTGATTCTTGATTTGTTGGCTATTAGTGATTCCAAAAGTGTAAATAAACCGTCTTAAGAAAAATCCGTGAGGAAACAAACTTCTTCACGACAGAGATTCTTTTCAAAGGTGGGACCTTTAGGGGATGGAACTTCCTCGATCTTTCAACTCTTCTTTTTCAATCTTTAAGACCACCTACTTATGAAAATTCCAACGACTTTTCTTACTGATGGGACAAGAACGCGACGTTTTCATTCAATGAGGAGGCAGAGTTTCCACAGATGACTGGAATTTTACAATCGGTGAACTGTTTTTATATTTAATTTTTTGGCTTCTCTTGCGTGTACAAAAAAGTTCACATTAGTTACAAATTATCCACTACAATGTGCAAAAATATACTCACTTGCCCTATATCACTTTAAGTTCTCTCAGCCATTCGGTGTGGAGGGGACACGGATCAGGTTTTCCTTCCGTTATCGCCTTCTCCGAGAGGGAATAAAACCAACCATTCCTCCATTTAAACTGCAGTTATCAGAAAACTAGTTGAGACACAAGATACGGGTGCAGACATATGGAAAGAAAGAGATCAACGGAAAGTAAATGTGTATACTTCTTTAACAGCAGTTGGGAAATGAGCAACAGCTCGGGAATAAGCACATAGCCTCTCCACCATGTTCTCTTCAAAGGTTAGCCCTTTCTCTGCAGCAGCAGCTGCTGCGAGTTCTTGGATGAGTGATGATACCTGAATGTATAGTTAATTAGAACTAAACAAGGATTCTGAAAGGTAAAACTAAACAAGGAAGTGGAATTTTTGTACTTCATCTCTGTATTCCTTCTCCACCATGCCCACACTTGCACCCGGATGACGAGCTCCAACTAACATAAATGCACAAATCCAAATGAGTTTCTCCAGCATTTGCTTCTGAAAAGCTTCTTTGTCAAGTACCTAACCACAGAACACCAGAAAGGAAAAAAGAACACATTTAGATTCTCTTGCAGTTCGTGTTTATTCACATTAATAGAACAAAGGGTTTGTTTCTTTTAACCTTGCAAGAGAGGCCACCAGATTGCAATCTTGCAGCTACATCTGAAGCCCATTTTCCATAAGCAGCAGTTAGACCTTCTGGGTTAGTGTCAGTCTTACCGTCTACAGGAGGCTCACCGAGCTTTGACACAGCAAAATAGGCCAACACTTGGTCTGTATCCCCCAAACCTTTGCTCTCAAACCACGGCTCC
Source organism: Pugionium cornutum (assembly GCA_018901935.1). Classification (NCBI taxonomy): domain Eukaryota; kingdom Viridiplantae; phylum Streptophyta; class Magnoliopsida; order Brassicales; family Brassicaceae; genus Pugionium; species Pugionium cornutum. The sequence continues at coordinate 3,731,159 of CM032155.1, read as the reverse complement.
ATCATTCCATTTTGAAAGAAAACCAAATCTGATTAATTAAAAACAAAAATTTAGTATACTTTGTCATGAACTGAAGAAACATATCATATTTTCACACACCGATCAAATTATGATCGTTCCAAATCCAGAAGAAACGAGAAATTGGACGCTGCCAAGATTACACCCCCAAAATAGCTGACCATTTGATCAGTTAAGGATTCTTGAGTGAAGACAAAGTTAAACCTTACCATCTAAACTGATGAAATCGAATTTAACCAAGCTAAATTCGGATGAAACCAGGCTTGACCAATAACAACCCACCCAAATTACGATATTCTTGACTGAGGTATAACGAAATTTGGTTAATTGATGAATCTTAGGTTGGAGGAAAGTTTCTACCTTTCCATCTAGACTGAGGAGTAGCTTCAAGAACGGCATCGAGATCATCATTCCTTGTACAAACCAAAATGGGTCCTTCAAAATCAATCGGAACTGCATCTCCTCTCTTCACCAACAAATCCTCGCCATTACCCATTTCCTGTAACGCTCTTCCCACTCTTCCTCCACCCACAATCACGGCAGGAGCCACCTTTTTAGTGGTAGCAGCAGAGGCGGCCATAGCCATTGGAACACCGAATCTCGTGCTGGGAAGTGAGGCTTTAAGAGATCCCGAGCGATGGAAGCAAGAGAAACGAGAGCATGAGACAGTAAACAGAGTGTTGCTGGCTTTAGCCATGGTGATGATAATGGGCTTTGAATTGTGGCCTCTCATGGTTTAGACTAATTTGAACAGTGATGGTTTATTAGCCACTCGATGTGTGAGGCCTTAGGTTATCGGCTTTGGATGACTTCCGAGCTAAACCGACATGATGTTGAGTTTGATAAAACAGAAACGGCTACTAGTCGATCTTTGCCGGTTTTGGCCGGTCCAAATCCAAATCCAAATCAACAAGTGTGAAAGCACATTCGAACCGAATTAGAAATAGAACCATTTGGTTCATTCTTTTATATCCGACAAGTTACAATCTCTGACAAAACCGGAAAAAATTAAGATTAAGGAGATTGGTTCATCATGTAATAACCTTTTGCGTTAATATTTTGCAGGTACCCATTATCAGGCTATCAAGCATTCTGCATTTGCTTGGATTCCATTGATTCCAAACTTTGTTGTACTGTGTGATCATCATAAGTACGAGTTCAATCTCTGAACATCCCTCCAACGATTAGTATCTGTATTTTGTATAATCAATTTCTCTTTTGATAAACTGAAACTCTCTGAAATCGGATTCATCAACAAGGAAACTGAAACTGTAAAGTGCTAAAAGATTCAAACTTTATTATATGATTACCATGAGAAAGAATAGTCGATATGTCAATGTTGATTCACAACCAATATTCTGAAGAACTAAAACAAAACTTATCAAATCCCTTTTCTATCTTCCCAGAATTTCTTTACTTTTTGTCCGAAAGGAAAACACTTTAGCAATCATTTAACTCGCTGTAGAAATCCGGCGTAAGGAACGAATCTAAATCACCGAAGATAACATCATCTTCCTCCGGCGTTAACTTGCCGGAGTTTTGACACCCAAAATACGTCTGGATATCGTCCGGAAAGCTACGGCGAGTCGGAGCAATCTCCGGCGGCGTAGATGGTCCGATAACTTCTACTGCATTCAGAGATGACGACTTCAAAAACTTTGTTTTCCTATCATCATTGTCGTCTGACGAACTCTGTGATAATTCCTCATGAATAGGATTTATAAACAGGCTAGGATCGGACTGCGGATTCTCCAAGAGATGATTCGCGTCGTCGACAGGATTCTCCGGCGCAGGTAATTTCAGATAACGGCTGATATCGAAGTTAGTAACGGCGTTAAGTCCACGGTACTCGATTGCTGCTATATCATACGCTATGGCCGCTTCTTCTTGTGTAGCTTTAGACATAACCCAACAAAAACACAAGAGGTGTAAAATGTCACAAATAAAACATTGAGAACATTTAAGCAATTATTTAAAATCTAAATTCCATTTCCTTTTTAATCATTAATTACCGCCAATCAGCCATGATTTATGAAACAAGTAACCAATAATTAATCAATAATCACGTTATAAATACCAACTGTAGCTTTTTCGTTGATATGGAAAACAACGTAGAATTAAATTGGCTAGTAAAATTAGATGAGCAACTTTAAAATTTAAACCATGCAATAAATAATAAGAAAAGAATAATTTAAAAGCTTGACTAAGTGGTTGAGTTTGGTGATCTATTTCCCAACCAACACAAGATCTGATTACATGCATATTGATATATTAACCCATTTCACTATATAGCATCAAATCATCACATTATTTTTGTTTTAATAATTTCAACTATAATAAATATGAAGAGGAAAAAGTTTACCATAAGTTCCAAGGTATAAATACTTATTGCCAAAAACTCTTCCAATTCTAGCTTCCCATCTCCCATTATGGTGATGCCTGCAAGTCCATAATCAACATGTGGATTTAATATATTGAGAATTTTTCTTATATAAATATGTTTATGTTTGTGGAATTTTGTTTTACTTTGCAACGCCACGGTATTTTGATACACCTCGTGAAAATCCACTACTTTTCCTGTTGAAATTTCATCCAAAACAAATCTTAACTTGTTAGATAATTCTTAATATATTAATCCACAAACATTTTAACAATTAAACTTTATTTTGACGCATAATTGACAAATATGTTACGGTAATATGTTACATCAGAACATTTTAAAATAAATATTATACAAAACATAATTTACTAGAATATTTAATAACATGATACTAAACAAAGTATTTAACAATATACCATATTTAAATCTCTAATATTTCGATATAAATGGTAACACAATATAAAACAAAATAGAAATTTTTAAAAATTAGTCAAAAAATATTAAACAAAAATTTAGATTAATTAAATATTTATCACATTTATAATTTCTTACCTATTTAATAATATTATCTATCCAAAATATAGATAATTAAATTTATTTGTATAATCCGATTTCATTGTATATAATTTATATAATCAATATTAAAAATTTCAAACTTTTATTTTAAGTTATTATATTAAAGTATTACCTTCTCAAAGATCCAATGTACTCCTCCTTTGACTGGCTTTCCATTTCTTTAATGTCCTCTTCATAATTACACAACTATAAATCACACCCAAAAAACAATAATTATTCCCTTATTAAAATAGATGTAATTGATATAAACAGTCTCTTTTTGTTTCTTTGTTTCTTTTCATATAAACAAGTAGATAAGAAAGATTGTGAAGCAAACAAAGATCATGTGAAAGAAAGAATATAATTTAATAAAGTATTTATATTTAAAATTGAATTCCGAGAAAATTTACAGGGAAATTCAAGATGGTGTCTCGTCCCCAATATTTCAATGCTGCTAAGTCGTAGGCACGTGCTGCTGCATCTTCCTCGTCATATGCTCCTGTGCAACCATATTATAATTTTGTTTTTTAATCTCTATATCAAGTAACGTTATAAAGTGTTCAACTGTTGACATATTTATTTTAACAACAAATGTATATTTAGTATACGAAATTAAGAATGATAATTTAGTATCGATCGCTTTAAAGTGTCTACCAATTTAGGAGTGCAAAAAGAAAAAGGCATATGAAAAATGACAAAATAAAACCTTACCTAAATATACTGCACGTGATGAGTCAGCCATTATTCCGGTTAGCATTGTGTGGAAAACAACATATCAACCAAAACAAAAATTCAATTCAAGAACAGTAGTAGTAACGACGAAATCATTCTCCGGGAAAATAGGAGTAGGAAAATCAGAATTAACGAAATTGTTTTTATGTTAGAAATCGTAAATGTATAGAGTAATGAATGACCTTGTCTTCCTTTCTTGGTCTGACTCTCGTTCCAACTATTCTTATCCCACAAATGCGCTTCGTATCTTCCAGTCCATCGATGCCTAAATTTTCATCGCAATTTGAATAAATCAAAGAAAAAATGAAACTTGTTCGTTTAGAGCGAACCTTGTGACGCCTCTATGCACAGAGCTGCGTTGTGGAGGAGTGTCTCGTTGTTGCGATCGGCGTTTGCGTTTACCTTTAAGGACTACTGACGTTTTCTCAACGGAACTCTTCTTGCTTCGCCGTGAGACTTCTTCCATTTCCACGGTGATGAACATGAAGACGAAACACAGTAAAGAGAGAAGCTATTGATGAAATGGTCTTTTTAAGGAGACTATAAAGGGAAATTGTTGAGTATTTTTTTTTGGAAGTATTATTGCTTTAAAATATTTTCTTTGCTACGGCCCTCTTTGTACTGTAGTTTGATATATTTTGTCATTAATAAAATTCCTAATCTTACTGAAAACCATTTTGTGTATTTGATTGATGTTTTAATTAAGAACAAATGAGGAATTGACATGTGGAAGTTAAGATCCGGTTAGCCAAAAGTCTTGGAGAAAGTAGGCAAGCAAAATCGGACCTCCATAATTTCGCTACTTCTTGGTTGATCTACTTTTTGGTCGGGCCATGAAAGATGTAATGTAAAATAACCTAATTAATATATAACTGGGTGAATACCATTTTTTTAATTAATATATTTATATATATAAATGTTATGTATGTAAATGAGAAGAGAAAACGAGGCACATAGATATAAATGAGAAATGCAAACAGTAGTAACCCTTCAGGGTATGGCGTTTGTTCATCTTTCAGCGGTCACACTTCGCAGCATTCAACAATTTTTGACAGCCAATAACTGTCTGCCACATCACACGACAGAGCTTGTTCATGACAGTCATAAGTACACTGTTAGATGGAATCAAGATCGATGAAACGAATACTCTAGATTCTACCGCAGTTTTGTGAATTTTGCTGTGACATAAACATGATTCTTTGCCTTGGATCAATTGAATGGTGAATACTGTCGTTTGATTTAGAATAATTACTTTAGGATATTTCTTTTTTTTTGTTAAACTATTTGTCTATCTTAAAATTCTTGTAAAATTCTTGTAACTGAACGAGAGGCAACTGCAGAAGAAGGTGAAGCACAAAACAGATTAAGAGAGATGCTTATCGTCTGTAATTTACCAACACATGTTTCAGTTTTATCTCTCAATTCTGTGATCGTTGACTTAAGAACACTTGATTTTATGTGGAAAATAAGAAATTTTGTTCTGGCTAACCAAAACCTTGCCCCATCGTTGTCTCTCATTCTGGAAATCAACTAAAGAAACAGAAACTCATTCTGCAGATCCAGAGACCATCAATCTACTCTAGCTTCAAAGTCTTGTGTTTACTGAGAAAAACCATCAAAATTAAGGAGACGATTTGTCCAAAAATGTAGCCTCCTAAAGCTCCATAACACACACATATAGGCCACTCCTGTTCAGACGAATACTATAAGGATTACTCCATAGATACATACTCTTCTTGCAAAACCAATAAAAAAGAAACTAATAGCTAATAAGTTCAGAACTATGATCAAGAACAAGAACCAAGTTCATGATCGTATTACCTGCCATGGCCTTTCCCAGTCGAGTGGCATAGGCCAAGCTCCAAACCATCCCCCAATAACTGCTCCATATGCTGGAATTAAGATCATGTATTCTATATTTCCATGTGGTCTAGGAACAAAAAGATAGATTAGCAACAGGAAATGTTTGAGTTATCTTACAAGGTAAAATAGCTTACTTTAGCAAAGCAAACACACGATGCCAATCTGTCCATGATGCACCAAACACTGCACTTGCTGGTACAAACTATGAAAATAAATTTTTACTACACATTATCAAAGGTTTGTTCCAAACTGCAGATACACATGTGCACGGTACTAAAATCGTTAATATCTTTTTAAGTCATAGAAACTAGAGCAAAACAGCTTACCGTGAAAACAGACATTAAGAAAGACCACTGAACTGTTTTTTGTAGATATCTGCATGAGATGTGAGGTAATGCTCATGTCAGAAGTTGAAAGTCACGCAATTTCCATGCAGAAATGTGATCACAACCAGCACTAAAGGAGCCTTAATTGAACTACTGGAAGTCAAGATTGCAAACAATGTTTCCGGAAAAAAATAAAAAATAAAAGAATTAAAGAATCAGGATCTTGGTGAAACATACTGCACTCCAATAGGTGCACCCAAAGCAATTGCTCCCAAAGCATTTACGAGAGCCCCTAATAAGAAACCAAAATACAGGTTTAGAGATGTCACAATCAAGGGATATTGAATGAGCAAAACGAGCACAAGACGAAAGCATAAGAAGCTAATACTCATTCACATCTTCAGGTCTAGCTTAAAATCTTGAATTTTCAGGTGAACTCATTGAAGAATCAACTGCTTTTGTTCTTTTATTGCAAAAGAATGAAATTTTGCCAACTAGAATAAGCTGAAAAACAAAACACTCACCGGAAATTAGTCCTAATATGCTTCGCCCAAGAGCTCTAGAGTACTGGAAAGTAACGAGGAAATCATTAAGAGATGGTATAAAAAACAGGAGGCTAAATTTTCTCTAAATTAAAAAAAAAAAATTTCTTCGACAGTACGAGCGTAGAAGAAAAGCATCGGAGATTGAAACGTGATGATACTTATTGTTTGTCGATTTCTAAAAAGGAAATGGAGCAAGCTCAAAGCAATCAAGTATAGAGAAAATTTAAGATTTTTTAATCCCTTCAGACTCGCAAAGAACGTGGAGATGACCAACACTCACCGAGCATTTCTCAGGGTTTCGACGGAACAAGCTGTAGAGGATTATCACGATCGGGAATTCGATACACTTAAAATCAACATAAAAACAGAGCTAAATTAGTCATACACTCCAAATCATATAACAACCAGGAAGGAAAGAAAATTTTAGTACCCACAGGAGAAGCAGAGTGAGAAATGGATCAGAGATGAGATCGACAGAGTATTTGTTCCAGACCACCCAGAATCCGAAGACCAGAAAAAACCCAGTAACCAAATAAACAGAAAAAGCTCCTAATATTGATATCGAATCACCCTCCGTTACACCAATGGACGTGTCTGGCTTCTTCTTCGCCTCTATCATCGCTTTTTCCTTCTCGTCTTCGGAATCGGGAATCGGACGTAGAAAAATATTGAAGATCCTTCTTAGTGAAAGTTTTTCTCATATTGGGCCTTTAATGGGTTCTAAACTTAAAGCATAATGGGTTTTAATGGGCCTTAAAATCTAGTTGTAGGCGGTTACAGGAGGTAAGTATCAGACACATAAAGCCGGCAAATCCAGAAGTCTCTGGTACATGTGCGCGCCTTCTCCATCTTTCCACATTCGCGTGGGTTGTTCCACGGCTTTACTCTCGAAATGTCTTGTTTCTCTGGTCGAACTCGTATATATAGCTGCTTCCTTCAATTCAGAGTAAAACAACAGATTAAGAAACCAGTAAAAAAGCTACCTTTGCGTTCAGCGAATTCTGCAATTGAATTTTAATTTCCGAAGCTTTTCTTTTGCAACAATGGCGACAAAATCAGATAAGGCTATTGGCATAGATCTCGGCACTACATACAGTTGTGTTGGAGTGTGGGTGAACGACCGTGTGGAGATCATCCCTAATGATCAGGGAAACCGTACGACACCGTCGTATGTTGCCTTTACTGACACAGAGCGATTAATCGGTGACGCGGCGAAGAATCAAGTGGCTTTGAACCCTCAGAACACCGTCTTCGATGCCAAACGTCTCATAGGTCGCAGATTCTCCGATCCTTCTGTTCAGAGCGATATGCAACACTGGCCGTTCAGGGTTGTGTCCGGTCCTGGAGACAAGCCGATGATAGTCGTCTCGTACAAGAACGAAGATAAGCAGTTCTCTCCTGAGGAAATATCTTCCATGGTCCTTATTAAGATGAAGGAAGTCGCCGAGTCTTTCCTAGGCCACACAGTCAAAAACGCCGTCGTTACGGTCCCAGCGTACTTCAATGACTCACAGAGACAGGCCACGAAAGACGCCGGATCAATTTCTGGGCTCAACGTTTTGCGTATAATCAACGAGCCGACTGCTGCAGCTATCGCCTACGGTCTCGACAAGAAGGGCACGAAGACCGGTGAGAGGAACGTATTGATTTTCGATCTCGGCGGTGGAACGTTCGATGTTTCCCTTTTGACAATTGAAGAAGGTATCTTTGAAGTGAAAGCTACCGCCGGAGATACTCACCTTGGTGGTGAAGATTTTGATAATAGACTCGTCAATCATTTCGTGTCGGAGTTTAGGAGGAAACACAAGAAGGATATTAGTGGAAATGCGAGGGCACTGAGGAGACTAAGAACAGCCTGTGAGAGAGCAAAGAGAACGCTTTCTTCCACCGCTCAGACGACTATTGAGATCGATTCTTTGCACGAGGGTGTCGATTTCTTTGCGACGATCTCACGTGCTAGGTTTGAGGAAATGAACATGGATCTGTTCAGGAAGTGTATGGATCCTGTGGAGAAAGTTCTTAGAGACGCGAAGATCGACAAGAATCATGTCCACGAGGTGGTCCTAGTAGGTGGATCGACGAGAATTCCTAAAATTCAGCAGCTTTTGCAAGATTTTTTCAACGGCAAGGAGCTCTGCAAAAGCATAAACCCTGATGAAGCCGTTGCCTATGGAGCTGCTGTCCAGGCTGCGATTCTGACTGGTGAGGGGAGTGATAAGGTCCAAGACCTTCTGCTTCTTGACGTGGCGCCTCTAAGCCTTGGACTTGAGACAGCCGGTGGGGTAATGACTGTGTTAATCCCGAGGAACACGACGGTTCCTTGTAAGAAGGAACAAGTGTTCTCCACGTATTCTGACAATCAGCCAGGAGTTCTAATCCAAGTTTATGAAGGAGAACGTGCGAGGACCAAAGACAACAACCTTCTCGGGACTTTTGAGCTTAAAGGCATTCCTCCTGCACCACGTGGAGTTCCTCAGATCAATGTTTGCTTTGACATCGACGCGAACGGGATCTTAAACGTGTCGGCAGAAGATAAAACTGCTGGTGTGAAGAATCAGATCACAATCACGAACGATAAAGGAAGATTGAGTAAAGAGGAGATAGAGAAGATGGTACAGGATGCTGAGAAGTACAAGGCTGAGGATGAGCAAGTAAAGAAGAAAGTGGAGGCCAAGAACTCGCTTGAGAACTATGCTTACAACATGAGAAACACTGTCAAGGATGAAAAACTTGCGCAGAAGCTAGATCAAGAGGATAAGCAGAAGATGGAGAAGGCGATTGATGAGACAATCGAGTGGATTGAAGGAAACCAGTTGGCGGAAGTTGATGAGTTTGAGTATAAGTTGAAAGAGTTAGAGGGTATTTGTAACCCAATCATCTCAAAGATGTATCAGGGTGGTGGTGGTGCCGGAGTTCCCACCGGTGGTATGCCAACAGACGGTGGCTCAGCCGGTGCTGGAGGTCCAAAGATAGAAGAGGTGGATTAGAGCGTGTGCAAAGTGCGAAGACAAGGGAGTGGGTTGTGCATCAACTTTGTTTGTGTGAGGATGTAAGAGTGTTCATAGGTACTTTGATAGTGAGACAACTGGCAGTACTTTAGTTATACTTGTATTGTATTTGTATCTCAGTTCTTTCGAGCAATAAGAAAGTGATCTTTTTTCTTAAAAGTGCACCCAAGTCTTACTGTCAAAAGGTTCATCGCTTTGCATCAATCTGTCCCTGTGGAATGCCCTCCCTAGGCGGGATTGGCAAATTTAAGTTCGTCCTGATTCTTTGTATTGTTGAAGCTCTTCGCTCACACATTGATTAAAGATATGCGGATAAAATATACATTAGGTGTCCCTTCGTGTAGGTGTCGATGAGTTCTTTGCTTGTTGGAATTAGCTTCGTCCTGAAAAACAAAAAGCTAATTAAGAAAAGAATATTTGATCCTTCACTTGTTATATCAGTAAAAATGTTCTGCCTACCGTGGTCCCTCCACCTACACAGATATATTTGTAGACATACTGTTTAGCTTCGTAGCAGTCACATCTCCCAAATCCACAAAACACGGGCTAGCAATGGAGAGAAGAACTGTTGCATTGTTTTTCCTCTTCATCTTCTTTCTTTGCTCCCCCTTCTCATCCAATTCTCAGACACTCAATCCACCAACAAGCTTACGCGGGGAAGAACAAGTCAATGGTGCTCAGTTCTAAGCATCTATTGTTTCTCTTATGTTTGTATGACCCAAACATCATTAGCTCGTTTGTTCTTCTTATTGCAGAGGTTACATCCAAAACCGTAAAGATATTCCGGACAGGGAAAGGAAGTCATGGGATTGGAATTACAAATGGACGAGGTGGCGGACGGAAGCCACGGAAGGCATCGCCAAAACGTAACGCCGCCATTGACCATCAGCCATCGTTGTTCTTCTCCGCCACCTCCGTCCTCTTTACCGGTTTTTTAATGTTTTCATTTAACTTCTTTGCCAATATAAGGTTATGTTGTGCACAAATGTTTTAACTTGAGAGTGTAACATATGTAACTGGTGATTAACAACTTTCAAGAATTCGTTTTTTTGCTTTTTCTTTTGTCAACGTGAATCAAAATTGGATCCAAGTAACTGGTTCTACTACACATGTGACTACTGCAAAATTCAATTTTCATGTTACGTGTTGAGTGGGAATATATATCTACAGGAACATGAAGCCAAACCAATAAATGATGCTGAATTTTAAAATTTGTGAGAGGGTAACGGGAGATCTGTATAGATATGTCGTGCGAACCGCCGCGTGAGAAAACCGAGTCGGGTTATCAAAGAATCAGGTGAAGATCTAAAAACGGTTCGCCGAAGATTTTTAGATTCTACGCGGCTTACGTCATCTCTGTCTCTTCTGTTATTCCAACCGCACGTTGTGTCAATCTCAACTAATGTAATAATTATCAGTTAATAATTGATCCGTCTTAAATAATGCGAGATGATATTAATGATCATCTAAAGTAGAGTCAAGACTCAAGATGGATATGGAAGTTAAAGATAACCGGTAAAATTGAATTTAAACCAGACTAAATTAGATATAGTCGGTCGGTTAGCATCCTGGTTAACCGCAAGAGGCACTACTTTCGCATTCACTAACTCGCGGCTATTAAAATGGTTTTTGCGTATTTGTCCTTTCCATCGCTCGTTTGTTTCTTCATCCCAATATTGTAAGAAAAACGATATCCGTCCTTGTTTTCTTCGAAAAACAATCCCGAGAAGCCTCGATCGATCTGTTTGAGTCTAGTTTATGGATTTTCCCTTCTCTGCCTGATGAATCTCTCTGTCGCAGTTTCATTTCGATTCAGCTGAGCTCGAGTGATGAAACCAATCTCCGTCCCAGATGTAAATTCAGATACTTCTGCTGGGTTTCCTTTGTTTTCTTCGCATCGGACCGCTCGATATTATTTTGGCTCATTTTTTTTTCAATCTGCAGCTGTTCGATCCGGTAGCTGGTAGAATATTACGGCGTTTGTAGCTCTGGTATGCCTTTGTGGTTGGTATGGTTCTTATTATCGAAATCGTTGATTTCTTATCTGAATCTGAGGCTAGTTTATCATTTTCTGGTTATAGCATGCTTGATAGAGTAAGAACGTGGAGATCAGCCTTCATTTCATAACTGGTATGTGTTCTTTAGCCAAGGTTTTGAATTGCTTCCTGTATTTTTCATCTTTCGTTTTCTTGGTGGCCTGTTGATACGTATGTGAAGTTGCAATTTAAGTGGTGAGTTGGAACCTGAGAAGTAAAGGAGCTAAGTCTCTGATATAGTTAAAGTTTTTTTGCTTTTAAAGGTCTTCATAAGTATAAAAACGAGAGTCGAGAGAGTTTATGTCGTTGATTGTTGTTGAGTGAGAGGCGTGTGGAGTCTCTGGGATCATGATCAGTTGATCACGATCATGATCAGTTCTTCCTTGTAATTCGATTTAGGATAAGGATTAATAAGAAATTACACAGTTGCATAGTAGAGTATTTATCATCTATGGTCTGTGGAATGCGTTCTTAATCTGCGCCCAATAGAGCAGCATCAAGATGGTCCTAGCTTCATCATACAAGAATGAGTTGAACAAGAAACTGCATAATCTTTGTCAGAGTATCGAGATTCATTTAGGAGATTCTTTTGATGCCTGCAGCTTTTCGGTAACTGAAATCTAATCAGCAATGTTTACATTATTTTTATCGATCTGTGTAATTATTAGGCATTTCAGTTTTTGAATCTTTGCAACAATGTCTGAACTAAAAGAGCGCCTGCTTCCTCCAAGACCTGCTTCAGCTATGAATCTCAGAGATGCTACTGTACCTCGGCCTTCAGCTTCTGGAAGAACACCCCTTCTTGGTGTTGATGTCTTGGGTCTGAAGAAGCGTGGCCAAGGGCTACGTTCTTGGATTCGTGTTGATACTTCTGGCAATACTCAGGTCATGGAGGTTGACAAGTTCACTATGATGCGTAGATGTGACTTACCGGCCCGTGATTTAAGGCTGCTTGATCCCTTATTCGTGTATCCCTCAACTATCCTTGGCCGAGAAAAGGCTATTGTTGTCAACTTAGAGCAAATCCGTTGTATTATTACTGCCGATGAAGTTCTGCTCCTGAATTCCCTTGACAACTATGTACTGCGGTATGTTGTTGAGTTGCAGCAGAGACTAAAGACAAGTGCTGTGGGTGAGGTTTGGCAGCAGGAAAATGCCCAGCTGAGTAGGAGGAGGAGGAGTTTTGACAATGGTTTTGAAAATTCATCCCCTGATTATTTACCGTTCGAGTTCAGAGCTCTTGAGATTGCCCTCGAAGCTGCTTGTACGTTTCTTGATTCCCAGGTTAGTTCAATTTTCAGCTAAGATTATGTTTCTGCCTCAAAAAACAGAAAGTAATGCTAGGCTTAGACTTGACTTCTACACAATAAGGTGATTGAATTTTATCCTTCCCTATAGGCTTCAGAGTTGGAGATTGAGGCATACCCGTTATTAGACGAGCTTACCTCAAAAATCAGCACACTAAACTTAGAACGTGTACGTAGACTAAAGAGCAGGCTTGTTGCTCTGACAAGAAGAGTTCAGAAGGTGCGGGATGAGATTGAGCAGCTAATGGATGATGATGGAGATATGGCAGAAATGTATCTGACAGAGAAGAAGAAGAGAATGGAAGGATCTTTGTACGGTGACCAATCTGTTTTGGGTTACAGGTCGAATGATGGTCTATCTGTTTCTGCACCGGTCTCTCCTGTTTCTTCTCCACCTGATTCCCGAAGACTTGATAAAAGCTTGAGCATTGCGAGAAGCCGTCATGACAGTGCAAGGAGTTCAGAAGGTGTAACAGATAACATTGAAGAGCTAGAGATGTTGCTGGAAGCTTACTTTGTCGTCATTGATAGCACTCTAAACAAGTTGACATCGGTACTTTAATGCCTCCTCTCTTTCTTACATTTGACATTTCTTCCCTAAGCAGCTTTAATCATACGTATCCTTCTCTTTACTTTACAGTTGAAGGAGTACATTGATGACACTGAAGATTTTATTAACATTCAACTGGTAACACCTTGAAACTCAACCGTTCAAACTAGGTTGATTTGTTTCACGTCTGAATTGTAATCCGGATCAGGAAACAATATGAGTCTTGTAAAAATAACTCTTTTTTTTTGGCAGGATAATGTGCGAAATCAACTGATCCAGTTTGAGTTGCTTCTAACTACGGCAACATTCGTTGTAGCCATATTTGGGGTTGTTGCGGGGATATTTGGGATGAACTTTGAGATAGACTTCTTCAATCAGCCAGGTGCATTCAGGTGGGTACTCATAATAACTGGAGTCTGTGGCTTTGTTATATTTTCGGCATTCGTGTGGTTCTTCAAGTATAGAAGACTCATGCCTCTATGAGAGAGGCCCAGAGAATAGACATCAACTTCTATTGTTATTTTGCTTACATATTAATGATTTGCTTTATTTGCACAAGGAAACATTTGTCAATGCAAATGTGTTGAAATCTTTATCATTTTATTAGTGTATTAAAAGAATCATGAAATTGGCAATCTGAACCACAAAGCCTCAGACATTACCGAGTTTTTACATCTGTGGGTATTAGAAAACTGGCAATTTTATTAGTTTGTTTGCTCTTTTTAATCTCTCTAGAAGACAAAAACCACAAAATGAACTTCTTATGCCAAGCCAGTAGCTCTGATCTTATTTGAAACAGGGAAGTTTTTATGAACTTTGATCCAGTTGCTCTTTCTGAACTGAATGACAAAAAGCTAATAGCGCCCGGCACTGCTGCCATTTCCTTACTATCAGATGTGTCAAGATACGGTCAATCCTTGACAACTCACGCCATGTGTGCAGGGTAACATAACCAAACAGTTCTAATCTAAATTACTCAAATTTATAACTCATCCATCATCTTTCTGGCTGTTAATTATTAACTTCATTCAGATTATAGCTGAACACGGGTCATTTAAGAAGTACATGTGGAAATTTGTGAACAGTAAGCCTACACAGATCCAATTCAGGTATCAACGCCAACGTATTTGAGTACCTTGTTTGTTTGTTTTTTTCGATGATTAAATTACACGACGAGGTGTTTTAGTACAGTGAAGTAATTTTTGGCGTCGTAGACATGTTTTTTTGTTATCGGTTTATGCATAGTTGATAGTAGAAAACGTTTCGAGAAGCTCTCTAGACCAGTCGTAATTGTGTGAAACGAATGCATGCTACGTTTATCCACCAAATTATTTTTGCATGTAGTTGTCGCTGGAATTTCATATTTTCATGTATCTTTTAACGAAACTATAAAATAGCACAATCTTAAAAATTAAATATATAAAGTAGAACAACATAGTGGGTACCAGGAAAATTAATAAAAAAAATAAAGATTACACACAATATTGATTTTTTATTTTTCATTAAAACTTTTACTTAGTGAAATCCATTACATAGAACACACATGAATACAAAATCCATAAAACGGTTTTGCAAAAGATCTGAGTATGTAGATTCATAACCACAGATGTTTCACATAAAGCAGAAACAAGAAACAAAGATCTCTTTCTTCTGTTATTATCTTTCTCTCCTTTTACTTCATAGAACAATAGCAATATTAATGGCTGGGGATAATTTCAGGGGAAAAGCTTTTCAAGACTGGATCTTGATGCCGTTTTCAGTTGAAGTAGGAGGAGGAGGAGGAAGATGACCTTTCTCCTGCAAGCACTTGACTGTGTCGTAGAGGCTTTGATAGGTGGATGTAAACTCTAAGCCTAAGTCCTTAATCTTTTGATTAGTGAATTTGTATGGTTTGGCTCTAGGGTTCTTCTCGTCCTTACACCTGCACAAGTGATAAACAAAAAATAATTAACATCATCTTTCTTTGAACATTATTTACTCTAAAGAGTAATTGGGCAAAGTACAAAATCCATTACAACCAACTTTTTTTTCTCCATTAAAACATATTCCACTATTATTATGGCTGACCAAATGTCCACGTCAGGAGTAGTAGGTGGATGATAGAATGAGGGGTGATGGTGTGGGCTGACACTGCTACACCAACTTTCACCACAAACGATCCACAAAAATGGACCCATCATTGGTTTTGTATCAAAATAAGAAATAACCAATTTAAAATGGAAAATTCTTTTATACAAATGTGTATCAAAAAGGAATTATATCTATTGAAACAAAGCTATATATGACACTAAGTGACGTCACACTTTCGTCATGGTCACGACGACACATGTGCATCTAATATGTATTTCTATTAATTCTAAAATTTTACACGCATATAGGTTCGGATGATATCATCAAATTTAATGATACTTTTTTCTTTTCACGATGAATTTTACAATTTTGTTATTGAAATAAATCTAACGAAAATTTGCGTAACATATTAAGTTAAGTTAGATCATTTGCGTAACACATTTTAGTCACAAATAATGGTACATTAGATTTAGACTAATGCCTTATACGAAAAAAGTATTAAAAAATTATAATTAATTATTTATTTACTAGATATAAATTACAGTATATAATTGAACTTTTATTTAAAATATTTCTAAAAAATAAATATTGATTATACAAGTGAAATATAAATTTAAAATGTCTATATATTAGAAAGATAATATTATTAAATGGTTAAATAATTATAAATGTGATAAATATTCAATTATTATAAACTTTTGTTTTATATTTTGTTTGACTAATTTTAAAAATTTTATTTATATTAAGTTTATTTTTATATCAAAATATTAAAGATTTCTATATAATATATTGTTAAATATTTGTATAATATTATTTTCGTAAATATTGTAATAAATTATTTTTTATAATGTTTGTATTAAAAATGTGTGACAAGGTGAAATATTTTTTAACAGTAAAATATTTTTCAGACAGGTCATTGTGTAGTAGTTACACTAAAAAGCTATACTATGCGTTATTTACTCATCTTTTGTTTCCTTGTTTACAGAAAATCTTTTAGGTGCCGACGTGTTGTTATTGGTGCATGGTGCCAAGTGTACTATTATTCGCCATCAAAACGTATGTTATTAGTTGCACAAATCAAATTAGATCTTTTCGTTATGAAAATTTAATGTATTGGAACATTGAACATTTAAACCCCATGTTTTTTGCAAAATTATATACTCTATTTTTTTCAATTATTACCAAGACATTTACTAACTCAAGACTCACAGAACTATTGCTTTTGTGGTGTTTTTTTGTAGTTATGTTTTATGATTTTATCACAAATACGGTTTTCGTTTCACTAAACTAATAAAGTAGTAAATTATCAGCTGCATTATTGATTTATTGGTTAGTGATTTTATAAGATGCTAATTGCTAAACAATTTAACTTACTTGGTCGGAAGTGGGTACTCAGGGAATAACTTAGCCAGAATCTCAACAACTTCACCGCGGTGAAGCGCTCTCTCGGCGAGGAGATAACGCCCAGAGGCCGACGGTGCCTCATAGACCAGAACATGAGCCAGCGCGACATCACGAACATCCACATAAGCCTGAGTCAAGTTAGCGTAAGTCTTAGCCGAGCCGGTTAGATACTTGAGGACGTGGAAGAGACTTGCGTTGATCGTCGGCTGTAACGGTGGTCCAAGTACCAGTACCGGATTCAATACCACCAAGTCAACTCCTTTCTCTTCCGCCGTTTCCCACGCCACTTGCTCCGCTACCATCTTGCCGTAACAGTACCAATTCTACAAAACACTTACATGATTTCAGTTTTATGCACCACTGTGTTTTTTAGTTATGAAGTTTTAACAGAAAAAATCGTAATTAATTAGTCAACGCAAAGGTTAAAAACGAAGACCTTGGTGTTTTTGCAGAAGTCGAGATCACTCCAACAGCTTTCATCGACGATAGCTTCAGAGTCACGGTTCGGATCCATGTAGACGGCACCAATGGAGGAGGTGATGACCACCCGCTTCACCTTGGCTTCTGCCGACGCATTAATTACGAACTTGGCTCCGTTCACGGCCGGTTCCACCATTTGTTCCTGAAAGTATATATATCATACATTTAACTAATAATATTCATATATTTGCCTTCCAACAAGATAACTTGGCTCCACCACCGATGGATAATGATTTTACTGGAATTTTTAAAAACACTCACGGGATCATCAGTAACTGGAGAAGCCGTGTGAAAGACACCGTCGCATCCATCGATCGCCGCCTTAAGAGACTCGTAGTTCTGAAGATCTGCTTTGCACAGAATCAGTCTCTCCTTCGCTCCTTCGAGTTCTCTCAAATGTGCATTCTTTGGATCATCTGCAAAAAAAGTAAAAACCCAAATAAACTAACCTATAAAAAAAGAATATTACAATGAGTAAAAGGGATTAAAAAAATTAGACCTGGATTCCGTACGGTTCCTTTGACGGTGTAGCCTCTCTCCAAGAGTGACTTAACAATCCAAGAAGCGATGTATCCACCGGCTCCAGTAACGCAAACTGTTTTCCCGGCCTGCGAGGATTCGTCGACTGGCATTTTTCCCGGCGGACAAAGTAAGAAGTAATATAATGAATGCACGTTACAGAGTGAGCTACGACTTGTATATATAGACTGAAAAAGAGATGTCTTTTATACTGTTTTACGCACTTACCAAGTTGAACAGTCAATGAGTTTGGTAAATATATTTATATTTATTTACATATCTGAAAACAACAAAATAAAGTTATTATTTTGTGAAAAAAATTGTTGAAAGAAGGGTTGGTGGAACAAGAAGAAATATTTGAAGCTGTAAACGTTTTGGTTTTTAGTATTTAGAGAAATATGTCTACACTGTGAATAATAATAGAGAGATAGAGATTTTATTATTATACTGATTTTATTAATTTTATAAATTTTACAGATGAAGAAGAGAGAAAGAAGGAAGAGAGAAAAGTTACTTTATCTGAATGAAGTAACATACGTATTTATAGAGAAAGAATAAGTCGGCAAACGTAAGTTTACATAAATAATCAGACGACATTGTTGACTTTTTCAACACTCCCTCTTGATTATTTATTATTATTAAATTATTGTGTTCTGCCTCGTTAAAAACCTTATCATGTAAAAACCCAACGGGATAAAAATCATGATAAGGGAAAAAAAGTACAGATACGCAATCTCCTCCTCGAAAAGATAGATATGTTTCCTTTTATAAGTCTCGCAGATGACGCATTCCAATATTCTGAACGTGTTTTCTGAACGTTGTCGTAGGAAGCGCCTTTGTAAACAAATCTGCTGCATTATCACTTGAACGAATGTACTCGACGTTAAGTTCTTGATTTTTCTCAAGTTCTTGGATATAGGAGAAAAATCTCGGAGGAATATGTTTTGTTCGGTCACTCTTGATGTAACCTTCTTTGATTTGGGTCACACATGCAGCATTATCTTCGAATAATTTTGTTGGCTCCTTATTGTTGATTAATCCACTTGCTCCTTCTATATGTTGAGTCATAGATCTGAGCCATACACATTCTCTGCAAGCTTCATGAAGGGCGATGATTTCAGCGTAATTTGAAGAAGTGGCAACCAAAGTTTGTTTTTGAGATCGCCATGAGATTGCAGTTCCACCAAGTGTAAAAACATAACCGGTTTGGGACCAAACTTTGTGTGGATCCGATAAATATCCACCATCTGCAAAACCAACTAAACCAAACTTGGGGTTTCTAGAATAAAATAATCCCAAATCAATCGTACCTTGGAGATAACGGAAAATATGTTTTATTCCACTCCAATGTCTTCGTGTAGGTGATGAACTATATCTCGCAAGTAAATTTATAGCAAATGCTATATCTGGTCGAGTGCAATTTGCGAGATACATAAGTCCACCGATAGCACTCATATAAGGTACTTCAGGACCTAATATGTCTTCATTATCTTCACAAGGTCGAAATGGATCCTTGTTTATATTAAGCGATCGATTAACCATTGGAGTACTCAAATGATTCGCTTTATCCATATTAAATCGTTTCAATATTCTTTTCGTATAATTTGATTGATGCACAAATATCCCATCTTGGAAATGTTCAATTTGGAGTCCTAGACAAAATTTTGTTTTTCCAAGATCTTTCATTTCAAACTCTTCTTTCATATGAGTTCTTGCATTATCAACTTCCTTTTGAGTTCCAATTATATTCAGGTCTTCTACATATACAGCAATGATCACAAAGCCTCATGGGAATTTATTTATAAATACGTAAGGACATATCGCATTGTTAATATATTCTTTTTTTTCAATAGATATTCACTTAAGCGATTATACCACATGCGTCCGGATTGTTTTAACCCATATAATGATCATTGTAATTTGACTGAATATAGTTCTTTGGGTCCTTTAGAGATCTTTGATCCTTCTGGGATCTTGAATCCTTCTGGGATTCTCATGTATATATCACTATCAAGGGTTCCATACAGGTATGCAGTCACGACATCCATAAGGTGCATTTCTAACCTTTTGGATGATGATAAACTCATTAAATATCTAAATGTAATTGCATCCATGACCGGAGAATATGTTTCTTCATAATCTATTCCCGGCCTTTGAGAAAATCCTTGTGCAACAAGACGTGCTTTATATCTAGTGACCTCGTTTTTCTCATTCCTTTTTCTTACAAAAACCCACTTGCACCCAACTGGCACTACATCTTCAGGTGTAATGACAATGGGTCCGAAAACATTTCTTTTTGTAGAGAGAATAATTCATTTCTCATGGCTATTTGCCATTTTTCCCAATCACATCTTTTTTTAAAATTCTGTTACAGACATTGGTTCTGCATCATCATTTTCATTATCAATTTCTTTGGACACAGAAAAAGAGAATATTCCATTAATATCCTCTATTTCATTTCTAACCCATAATTTTCTATTTTGGGTATAGTTAATTGAAATCTCATATGTTTCTATATTGCGTTTGTCTTCTGGATAGAGTTCCACTTCACGGTTTTCAGAAACCTGTTTGCATATGTCTTCCGGACATTCCGTTTGAGTTGGTTCCTCTATAACCTTTTCACAAGTATTTTCGAGACGCTTTTTGTAAGGTTCTTCGAGAACCTTTTGATTTTGTGCTCCCAAATACTTTTTCTTACGGGGATTTTTATCTCTTGAGCCCATCGGTGTCCCCCTCTTTAACTGAACTCTGGGTTCATTTATTTTATCGCCATCAACATGTTCTACAAGAACATTAATTCTTGATGGGACATTCACAGCGGGTATATATGATTTCGTCACTCGTTTTATATCTGTGAATGCATCTGGCAACTGATTTGCAATATTTTGCAAATGTATGATTTTCTGAACTTCCATTTCACGTTGTTTTGTGGGAGGATCAAGATACAACAAAGATGGCGTACACCATTTAATATCTTCTTGCAGTTGTTTAATTCCTCCCCCTAACGTAGGAAATTCTTCTTCATCAAAATGACAATCGGCAAATCGTGCCGTAAACATGTCACCAGTTCGTGGTTCAAGGTACCGAATAATACTTGATGATATAAATCCAATATATATTCCTAATCTTCTCTGTGGCCCCATCTTTGTTCTTTGTGGTGGGGCTATAGGAACATAAACCGCACACCCAAAAACTCGGAGATGAGATACATCAGGCTTCTGGCCAGATGTTAATTGTAATGGAGAATATTCATGATATGCACTTGGTCTTATTTGGACCAATGCTGTCGCATGCAATATAGCATGACCCCATACTGAAATTGGGAGATTTGTTCTCAATATTAATGGTCTCGCAATGAGTTGTAACCGTTTTATCAAAGACTCAACCATACCATTTTGTGTATGAACATGCGGAACCGGATGTTCAACATCGATTCCGAGAGCCATACAATAATCATTAAAGGCTTGTGACGTGAATTCACCAGCGTTGTCAAGTCTTACTTTCTTTATAGTATAATCAGGGAATTGAGCTCTTAACCTGATTATTTGGGCAATGAATCTTGCGAAAGCCATATTTCGTGTGGTTAACAAACACACATGTGACCATCTACTAGATGCGTCAATTAAAACCATAAAATATCGAAATGGCCCACATGATGGGTGAATAGGCCCACATATATCACCATGTATTCTTTCTAAGAATACTAGGGATTCATTACTAATTTTGGCTGGTGATTGCCGAGTAATAAGTTTTCCTTGAGAACATGCTTTACACGAAAACTCGCATGATTGAAAAATCTTCTGGTTTTTCAATGGGTGGCCATTAGAATTCTGCATAATTTTTCTCATCATAACTGATCCAGGATGTCCTAGTCTTTCATGCCAGACTTTGAATGTACTCGTAAACTTCTGGTTTACTGTAATATACGATTCAATTTTATTTATTTTTGTGTAATATAATCTAGAGGACATCATTGGTAATTCTTCCAATATTTGTTTCTGCTCCCATGTAATGCAAAGATATTCAATGTTATTTTTGCTCATTGTCTCTATGTGATATCCATTTGTACGGATGTCTTTGAAACTTAATAAGTTTCTATGAGACTTGGGAGAATATAAAGCATCATTTATTTCAAATTTCGTTCCCATTGGCATTGAAAAACTAGCTCTTCCGGAGCCTATGATAATATTTGCATTACCCGATATTGTATTTACGCTTCCGGCGGAATCTTTCATTTTGAGGTAGGAGAAAAACTTTTTATCTTTTATTGTAGTATTGTATGCGATTGTAAAGCACTGTCTGTTCGTAAGGCATATATCATCCATTTCCATCACTCATCAAAATTCTTGATACAGATTAGCCAAATGTTTTGGTGTACGACAGGTACGAGACCAATGACCTTTCATGCCACATCTGTAACAAACATTTTCATATTGTATATTTTAGCGTACAGCAGTACGCGACCAACTTCATTTTCGTGGACTTTATTCTTTCTCCCGAATTTGAATTCATTAGGACGAAAAAACACGTCCACGGTCCACACGACCACCACGTCCATGTCCTTGCCAATTATTTAACTGGATGATGCAACATTCACTTCTGGGAATGGATGATCCAGTGGGACGAGATTGATGGTTCATCATCACAAGTTCATTATTTTGTTCAGCAACAAGGAGAACTTGCATTAACTCGAATAACGAGTATATCCCTTTGCTCGATATTGTTGTTGCAGGATTACATTTCCAGGATGAAATGTTTGGAGAGTTTTTTCAATCATATCATAATCACTTACTTTTTCTCCACATAATATCATCTTAGAAGTGATTCCGAACAACGCGGAATTATATTCACTTACACTTTTATAATCCTGAAACCGAAGGTTTAACCACTCATGTTTGGCTTTTGGTAAGATCACATATTTATGGTGATCAAACCTATCTTTGAGTGATTGCCAAAGATCTACAGGATCTTCTTTTGTGATATATTCATCTTTTAAACCATCATGGATATGGTGACATAAAAATATCATGACTTTTGCTTTTTTCTCATCGGATGTTGTTTCCGACCTATCGATGGTGCCAAGAAGGTCTTTTGCCTTTAAATGCATTTTTGCAGCTACTGCCCATGTCATGTAATTTTTTCCAGATATATCAAGGGCAGCTATCTCGAGTTTTGCCAAATTTGACATTATAACTATACACATAATAAAACAATGTGTTAAACATCAGTTTTATAAAAATTATTTTATAACTATTTTTTTTAATAATTAATCATGATAAAATTTTGGGTATAGATTTTAATTTATTATTGTTATTATTATTATTATATATATTTAATAAATATGTATAATTAGTTTTAAGAATTTAAACATAATGATGACATAAATTAATTTATGATAAAATTGTAAAACATTAGTGAATATAATAACACATAAATTAAAATAATTTCTAAATATAAATCAGGAGGCAGCGCCTACCATATAATATTCAGAAGGCAGAGCCTACCATATAATATTCAGAAGGCAGAGCCTACCATATAATATTTAGAAGGCAGAGCCTACCATATAATATTTAGGAGGCAGCGCCTACCATATAATATTCAGAAGGCAGAGCCTACCATATAATATTTAGAAGGCAGAGCCTACCATATAATATTTAGAAGGCAGAGCCTACCATATAATATTTAGAAGGCAGAGCCTACCATATAATATTTAGAAGGCAGAGCCTACCATATAATATTTAGAAGGCAGAGCCTACCATATAATATTTAGAAGGCAGAGCCTACCATATAATTTAGGAGGCAGAGCCTACCATATAATATACACATGTATTAATAAAACAGAATTTTACCTTATTTTAGTATCTTAGGTAGATGGTAGAAACACTCGTGCTGATAACGTGTTGAATAATAATAGAGAGATAGAGATTTTATTATTATACTGATTTTATTAATCTTATAAATTTTACAGATGAAGAAGAGAGAAAGAAAGAAGAGAAAAAAATTACTTTATCTGAATGAAGTAACATACGTATTTATAAAGAAAGAGTAAGTCGGCAAACGTAAATTTACATAAATAACCAGACGATATTGTTGACTTTTTCAACATACACATAATTATTGATGATGACATTAAATTGTAGAAAATAGTAATTTAAATAAAATAAAAGAAAATACCAGCTTTAGCACGTATTGCGTTATGTTAGTTAATGATGAAATGACTACACAAACGGATCATTGTTTGTGTATATGACAACAACTATTCATATACTCAAAAAGGCATAAAAATATGTCACTAGCCAGGTGACATTAGATCGAATTAGTTCCATAACAAGACATAAGTCAGAAGAATCTACTAACAATAACACCATTAGTCACTAGACAAACAGCTTCATTCAACACAAAAGTTACATAAACCACCATAATCAGATTTCTTAATCCTCTATTAACACTACCTAACCATGCTTGATTCATGGATCAACCTGAACCAGACTCTTCTTTCAGTTCTTTAATTACTCTCTCTAAATCATCTTCCAGTTCTTTAATTACTCTCTCTAAATCATCTTCAGCTTCATTTTCTGCTTTACCTATCTCAGGCATTGATGCTTGTATATATTTCTTTACCAATGTCTTGTCCCTTTGCCTCAGAAATCTACTCTGCTCTTCACTGCAGTTTGCTCTTTTGCTGAGTACTGCAATTTGGCAATAGCAATTAGAGAAGTTAACTCGCTCGATGCATCTGCTTACAGTACTACAATATGAATCTATTGTGTCTTCATAAAACCTGTCCAAATATATATGGTAAGATTGCTACCATTTATCACAAAGTACCATAAATGCATGTTAGCAAGTTTCGTCATACATTTACTTCTTGTCAAGTGGCCACCAGACATTAACTTTTTTACCTACCAATTGCTCACCAGACATTCTTCAAAATTTCGAACATGATTTGAAATTTTGATGTTTTTTGTATTCGTGTGTAAACCAAAGATTCTTAAACAGTAACGACAACAAAAAGTAATTTTCTCCTAATTTCATGTAAAAACTGTGACTTCTAATATATTTCAGAAGAAAAATGAGCTACGAAAATATAAAGAAAATTGGGTGTTGGAAGAGTCGTAACATAACAACAAAACTTGATCCTGTTCCAAAAAAGACAAATCTCGAGAGAGCTATCCGCTAAATATTAAATATCAAAACAAAGAGGAAACATCATTGAGATGTAAAACATCTGCAATCTGAGATTAGAAATGCTTCTTAAAATTTATTGAGATTCAATATGCTTCTTGACGATGTTGAGTGCAGTTGTCTCTTCACCGTAGTCCTGATCAAGAAAACAAATTGAAGTAAATGACAAGTGACAATAGAAATCGATTGATTTCCTCACAGAGGCATCAAAACAATATACCTTGACTACAACACACGAGCATCCAACAACTTTCCTAGCATTACCCTCAGAATCAATTTTGCAGAGCTGCAACAATATCAAAGATTCATAAATTTTGTTAATACCAAAACATTCATCAAGGAAAAGAAAACAGAAGCTGCACTTTTTAATGAGATATATATGTAGTAGAATAGGAGAAAATGGTGAAACGGAAGACTTACACCAGCCCATTCACCAAGGGTTTTAGCACTTGGAACAGTAAGCAAATTTATGTTGTGATCAGCACAGAGAGCTTTCACAAGCTTGACATAATCAGGCTGGTTGCAGTCTTCAGCCAAGACACAGAGTTGTGCCACACGCTTCTCAATAAGCTTAGCACCTTCATGGAGACCACGGACCACACCACCATGAGCACGAGCTTTCCTAAGGGTCAACTCCAATGCAGTCAATAAGTCCATGTCCTCTGGGATGGCCACTGGCTCAGCAGCGGGAGGAACAATAGGAGCAGCCTCTTCACTGATAAAGGAATTGAGTCAAGACCCAGCCAAACAGAAATGAACAAACACTGAGATAGACTTGAATGTAAACAAACAAATGAAACATCTAAAACACATAGAACATATGCATTGTATCTAATCAAGTGCCAACTAGGAAGATCAGGGATTTGATTCAGGCAAGCAAAGAAGCTAAAAAAACTTGTCTAAGTATTAATCCCCGCAAAAAAGGAACTTTAACAATCGATGGGCATCAACAACGCAATAGGAAATACCATAAAATGGATAATCAGAGAAGTTCGCTAATGATCATTGATTACGCAGATTCAAAATGCAGGGAAACTTACCCGGACATGTTGTTTCTTTGAATGCTTTTTAAAGTTAGAAAAAAAGTCCTTGTTATCTGCGAATATAATTCAAGCAAATCAGTGTCACTAACACATAAAAAATCATCATTACTATGAAAATTGTACACAGCAAAAGAAATAAAAAGTTCAACAATCAAATACATAGCTCAGATTACAATCGTGTCAACTCGGTATTACCGTGCAGGAACAGAAAGACTAACCTCAGAGACGAAGACGGCAGCAGCGAAAAGGATGAAAAAATAGGGAACAACTTATATGGAGAAAGAGAATTAATACTCAAACCCTAATTTCACAGAAAACGTTTTGATGGATCGCGGACCTGGGCCGAAAAGTTGCCTAATTGGGCTTTTGCCGGGCCTGTTAAATAAGGATTCATTGACGATTTTTTATAAATGTATTAGGAATTGATTTGGCATTTATCGACGACATCACATGGCATACAACACCCTGTCCCGGATTTTCAGTACGTTCAAAATCTTATCGACGTCAATCACGTTCATTGCACATTCTTAAATGTGAATTCCCATAATAAGGTTATGGATTTTTTCTATGATTCTAGCCTAAATTCATATTCGCTACAAACACTTAGTTTGTTATGCAATAACCATCTAAAATGTAGAAGTAACTAAAAAAAAAGACCATAGAACTGTTCAATTTTTTTATTTTTTTATTTTTCTTTTTTCTTTTCAGTGAGTAGTAACTGAGAATTGACATCACCTAAGCCATACAAAAAACCAGAATGTTTGTCCATGGAAGAACCAGGGAAGTAGTTCATTTTAATCTTCATGAAGACATGCAAAGTAAGCAAGCTATCTGATCCAGCCTGGTGAGAAACCCCGACTCGTTCAATATGAAGCAGCTCCGCTACTTTGTTCAGACCGCCATAGAGCCCGCCGCAGAAATCCACCATGTATTTGATGTCGTACACTCTCGGGAAAAACGTATTTACAAGAGTCAAGAAATCTGATTGCTTCTCTGGCAGATCTTTACCGGTCAGAAGTTTCAGCAAGTATCCGAAATCGTACCCGCAATGGAATGTCACCCACCGTATGTTGTCGTTAAGCACTACTCCTGAAGCCGTTAGAAGCTCCGCGAATCGTTTTGCTTCGACGCCGCATTGGTTGTTTTTGGTGAAATTGATGCCTGATTCACGGAGGAGGTTGATGGAATCCATGGCGCAGAGGTCGGTACTGACGTTGAATTCTCGGAAATTGAATTGCCAGACACATTGCTTGTTGGTTCCACAGGTTGGGAGGTTTCCTTGCTCGTCGGATAATGTAAGGCCGAGCTGAATCAGCTTTAGCATGTTCACGTTCGTCCTTATGGATTCATAGTTGAGTTCGTGGTTTCTAGGGTTGAAGTCGTAGCCTCTTGGGTTTAGGTTTGGGTTTTCCGATACTGGCTTGCACACGGTTCCAGGGAACTCTGTATCCATAGCGACGTAGGGAAAATCGTCTACGAATTGTTCAATCCGAGCAATCTCTTCTTCAAGATTGTCGTTCCAGACCTCACGGATTTCAATCGAATCGTTCGTAACAATAGACATTTCTCTCTGTCGATTATAACGAATCCGCGTCAAGAACTTGCAAAAGCATTTGGATGCGAGAGATGAAATCGGAAAAAACCAAGAACGGATCTAAAGAAAGATCCGATCCGGTTTCAAAAGTACCTGCAATAAATTTCAAAATCAAGAACAATTAATCCCCAACCAAGAAAACTCGAACAAAGAATCAAACGAAACTAAAATGCAAACACAGAAATCGATACATTTACGATAAAGAAATGAGGAGGCGGTAAAACGAACCTGGAAATCAAGCGAGGAAGATATAGATATATATTTCTGAAGAAGGCGACGATTCTCCAGGAAAGGGTTCAGAGGATGTGGTTTTTCTCTTCTTTTTGACGACGATGGTGGTTTATCGAAGAGAACTGATGGATAAGAGTTGGAGACGAAGAAGAGAATATTAATATTCAATTTTCTCGACTGGGTTTTTTTTTTAAATCGATTTGACCTTTTAAGGCTTTTGAATGAAAGCGCGCTCTCTTCCTCCCTCTATTTCTATTTCTCTCCTCTGAATCTAATTAAATTCTGTTGCCACATGTTTCTTAGTTCTACACCATTATATATAAATCATAAATAGATCTTTGTTATTTTCATTATTTAGTAGTTAGGCCTCTCGTTTTCTTTTCCAAGAAGAAACCTAAAAAAGCACTCTTGACTCATGTTATAAGATCTAACAAATACGAAATCTTATCATTTTAATTACTGCTTATATTATTCGTCCACGTTACATAACAAATTTATTTTACTTTAATGTATATACAAACATTAGGAAATGGAATTAAAAACAAGAACTTAAGGCTTTTTCTTCTGCTTCTTCCTTCATCCTTCAACAAAAGTAGAAGACCATTGGATTCGTAAGGCCAAAACCAGACCACATCAGAACTGAAGCTCTTCAACGGATTAAGCAATCGAGATCATGCTTCTGGTGGTTCTCAGATAATGTAGTGTATGTAAGTTTAAACCAGCAAATAAGATATACAAGCAAGCACTACATAAAGAGACTGTGAAGAAGATCAAATTTTGGAATGGGCGTGGAACAGGTTCTAGTTTAGATCCATTGGAAATATCAGAAGCATGTGCAACTATCTCTTTATACTTGGTATCTTGCTTTTTCTTGCCTGAACAAAACCTGCATGTTAACCTTGTATTTCCGGTTATGCAGTAGCAGGTACAAGGTTTCAGAATAGTACCAAATCTCATACTCTTCATCAGATTACATGATTGAAACATTTCTTGAGAGTTTAGATAGGAATTTTACAAGTGAAACAATTGAAATAAGCAACCCAGAGGAAGACTCATTCACCCAAAAAAAGAAATGGAAAGACTGGACTTAAAGTGAGTCTTTTACATCATAATGCAAAACTTCATTTGATAGTTTGGGCACAGCCCCAAAGAGAGACTCAATTATGTCTGGATCTATTGTTGTATGTTTTGAATGTAGGTCGTGAAACTGAGCAGTAAGCCATTACTAGGCCGTGATGTTCGGCTTGATCTTGCTAAAGAAAAGGATGCATAGCATGTGCTTTTCTTTCCTGCCAAAATATCAATGGTTTTTCCTTGACTAGTTTTGTTTGCTAGAATATGTGGTGGTAGCAGAGAAGGACGCCAAAGCAAAACGATTTTGTTAGAGGATTCAACTCTTCTCTTGGTAACCATGAAGTAAAATCCTTGTCTTCATCTCTCTTTAAACCAATTCTACATGTTACGGTATAGCTATTTGTGTATGAAAGCACTAAAAAAAGGGTTTGTTCTGAACTAATTAAGCCGAAGTGGACGAAGCCAGTTTATATTTTTAATTGAAAACAATGAAATTATCAAAGCCAAATCGATGAAACTTTTCATAAAATTGCAGATACTGACAAGGCTTCGTTGACTCGTTTCTCCCCTGAATCGTCTATTAAACTGAACCAGGAAACCTCGAATCTTCAAATGGGCAGGATCGGTCGGATTTGACCCGATTCTGAATGCGACCTGCGAGATTTCCAAATGATTAGAAGGAAAGCAGCGATGACGACTCCTATGGCATCCGCGACGGCGTCTCTGGCGGATGCACCGGCGGAGGGGAAGATGCCAAACTGGTCTGCAGCTTCTTTAGCGGCGCCAGCGGCGAGTGAGAACGCAGATCCAATCCAGATGGAGTGACGGCGTAGAAAGGAAAAACGGGAGAGAGAAGCGAAAGTAGAGAAGAGGAGAGAGAGGGTGAAGCAGAACAACACGTGGTATAATTTGTCCGGAGCCAGCCAAGGGTCTTCTCCACCGCCATTAAATTGCGTTTCCATCTTAGTGGGAGGCTAAAAAACCGTTTTTGCGTTTATTGGGAAAAAGGTGAAAGCTTTTAAAGAAGAAAACCTAAAGAGTTCATTGTTCTGAGTATAACTGTTTCTGGAAGTGGAAGAGAGAAGATGACAACAACAAAAAAACACACCAACATATTCAATTTTGATGAATGCAACTTGACAAATGAAACACAATCAGTACAGAAAATCAAACCAAATCAAGAACAAATCGAGCCAAGAATATATATATAATCGCTTTAGACTCAAAACTTGATGTGTTGAGACCATTTAAGAGCCTCTCCTTCCAAGTCCTTCCACCTCCGCATGTCTCTAAAACTCAATGTCAATTATCTCAGGTTACGAAGAGCAAGAGGATTCCAGCAGATTCATGACTTTAGTTCATCTAAATCACTTGCTCTAAGGAATTCGAGCTTTTCGAAAAGAAAAAAAAACAATATTTGGATGGACATTGCTAATACTCGAACTTTTTCACTCTATTTATTATTTCTTCTGTATTTGATGGACCTGACACAGATAGAGTACCCTGAAACTTTGAGCAAACAATAGCCATGTCAACTCTCTTGGACATTCAAAACGAACTATACGTAAAAAGTAGAGAGTTGCTTGAAGCCTGGACAATTTGTAACACATCATGCATTTTCACCCCACAAACCATCCAATAACAGTACAAACTTCTCTCGGGTTAAGGAGATGCTTTGTGCGAGAGGGCTCTCATATTCTGTTTCTCGTTTCCATGCATTGTCAAGACTTAGTCTTCCTAAAATCTGTTCCTGAATGCTCTCAGTTTGCAAATCTTTAGACACCACAATCCATATTGCAACATCAAATTCATTTACCATTTCAAGGAATCTGTTGTTGATAGAAGCTAAGAGGATAGTTTTGCCGACTCCCCCCGTACCATATAGACCCAAAGTTGTTTGTTCACCATTCATAAGGCTGATCCATGCCTTTTCAACCATTGAATCCAAACCAAATGTGGTTTGTATTTGCTTCTTCTCCATCTTTGGTGCAGGAATTTTCTCAGCCACCACTTCAAAAACTCTTTTAGCTAGAAATCCTCAACTTTTTCAGTTTTCAATACTTTTTTAACATAATAGCAGCTTAATATGCACTTTGTAGAACAATATCCAAGCAGACACAATCTTTTAGTCTGAGTTGATCATAGACTTGAGACTTAACACCTTCTACACTTGAAACCATCCTTGGACTTGAGCAAGCCGATGCAAACCTTTATCTTCACCAACGACAACTCTTCTTAGCAGATCATATCATCTCTCTTAAAGTTCTTTTATAGTTTTCTCCAGAGCATCGAGATTTGCATCCACCATGTGAATGTAACTTCCATCACCAAATAAGCAGAAGCCACAGGCGTGATTCAATGCTTGATCACATGATACGTCTAGTGATACACAGTTCACCATCTTTCTGTCGTAACTACAAGTCTGCAATTTTAATTGCTGCATTTTACACAAATAATGGAGAAATTGCTTAAGATGTTTCAACTTCCATCTTGAGTATTTATTCCGGTTAACCTAATCCATACTTTGAATTAGCATAATGAAATTGAAAGCGTTTTAATGTAACCAAAAGTGAAAGTATGGATGGTCCGAATGGAGCGGTTTAAAGAGAACACAATAACCTGCTAAGGCCTCAATTAGGGACCATCAATATAAGCTTTAATCCTAGCTAGTACGTTATCCCACGTGTCACGTGTAACTTTGACTAGAAAGCGTGCGAGTCAACTTTCAAAACGTTATTAGTGTATGATCTTATTGTGGGGTGAAAAACGCCTGATCACAACCCCGAATTCGGTCACTTAATTATTTTTACTGATTACGCAAAATCTATCATATTTCCCGAAGGAGAATGCAGAAAATCTGTCTGCGTCTCCGAACGAACTCTCTTCTTCTCTCGATCCGATCCGTTTCTCACTTGTCTCAAATTTCGAACCAATTTTGTAGGACTCCAAGTTTCTGTTACGTGGAGGAGGAAGCATAATCTTTGATCTGAGGAATTTTTTGTATTTGAATTTTACCGGAAAGGAGAGATTCGGTGGACGCCATGGATATGCCTAGCTCTTGGGATGCTTTGAGGAAACAGGTAATTTTCTTTGAATTCTTGTGTGGTTTGATTCGACGCTATTGGGTGATTCTTTAGGACACAAATGGCTAAGCTAGCAGCGTTGAAATCTTTGAAATCTATTTGGGAATCGAGATGATGAAGATCCTTCTCTTGTGTTCGGTCCCAATTGGGAATTGATTGGTGCTTTCTTGCTGGGTGAATCTCAATGATCAGTTTTATCTTTCTGTTGGATCCAACTGTAATGTTAAGATGCAATCGCTTTTTTGATACTTGAATCAATATGCTTGTCTTGTTCTCCTCATTTGAATCCCACAGGCTAGAAAAATTGAAGCTCAGCTTGACGAACAGATGCATTTATATCGTAGACTTGTTTCTACAAAGGCTTTAACAAAGTCAGATGGTGCAGAGAATGATCTTGAAGCTGGGATTGACTTACTTCTTGGGCAACTACAACAAGTAAATGCGCAGATGCAAGCATGGGTATCTTCAGGGGGATCAGAAATGGTCTCACATACTTTGACTCGGCATCAGGAGATCTTTCAAGATCTGACACAGGTACGATCCCTTTCTTGACTCATACCACTTTACAATTGCCTAATTCCTTTAGCTTGGATTGATTTGTACTGATTAGCTATGGAATGAATGTTATTTTTCAAGCATCAGTTCGCACTCTTCTTTTGGACTAGTTGATCCAACCTTTGTTTACCAGTCAAACCAGTCTCATTCTTGCCTTGTGTGTGTATGATTCATTTGAAATGCAGGAGTTTTATCGACACCGCTCCAGTCTGAGAGCAAAAAAAGAGCATGCTTCACTTCTTGAAGACTTTAGAGAATTTGATCGAACTAGATTAGACTTAGAAGATGGGGATGGGTCTGCAGAACAAGCCCTGCTCAAGGAACATGTGGGAATTAATCGCAATACAGCTCATGTAAATAAACTTTTTCACCAGTAATCTTTGAAAGATTACAGCTGTATCATACATTAACTAACCCAAGCTTTCTCCCAATGACTAATGTGAACTCTTTAATATATAAACGACGCAGATGGATGGTGTCATCTCACAAGCTCAGGCGACACTTGGTACACTTGTGTTTCAACGTTCAACTTTTGGAGGCATCAATTCAAAGCTCAGCAACGTCAGCAGCCGTCTACCGACGGTATGAAGAGCTTTCCTTTCTTTATGTTCGGGTATGGTTCGTGTTATAGTGATCATTCATATACCTCAATCTGCTATTCTATGGTAAAATCACCTGCAGGTGAACACTATTCTGTCAGCAATAAAGAGGAAAAAGTCGATGGATACAATTATTCTCTCACTCGTTGCGGCTGTATGCACATTTCTCATATTTATCTACTGGCTAACCAAGTAAAATTTGTTCATTACTTTTGATTCATCTCTCTGTTGGGCCACGTCTGAAATTCGTACTGCAATCGTCAATGTTCTAGTAAAGAATCTAAAGATCATAAACATAAATATTTTGTGTACAGCAAATTTCATTCCTGTCTTTGCAGTCTAGACGTGCTTAGTTATTGTAGAGATGTCACATACACAATACAACCATCAATTTCTCTCATCTTTTACTGGTTTTTAGGTTGTGTAGTAAGTTGACAGATTGAGAAGGGTACAAATATTTGAAACAGATATGGCTTTAATAAAATCTTAATCATAAACAACTATGTGAATTCATACATTTCGCATATATCTGAAAGCTAAGTACTATGCCAAGTAAATTATGATCAAACCATATCCAAGTAAACATTGGATGTTTAAGAATGTGTTCAGCATAAGATTTTATTTTTGCTCAACGTAAGATTTAACAGTCTCCATCCATCTAATATACTCGGCTTTATCTTTGTTCTTCATGTATTGATGCAAGAACACAGCAAGATCATCACTTATACCTCTTTCCTCCAAAAATTGATAAAGCGAGTCTTGGAGTTCATCTTCCAGTTCTCTGAAAAATTAAACAAAAGACCAACATGAGATTCATGATATCAGTAACACATACAAAAAGAAGGAATCTTTTATGTTTAACAGAGAAATCACTGTACTGAAATTCTGGTCCAATATAGGCATTTGGTGAGGTCTGGCTGCTTTTACGAACAAAAAACTTGGAGATCTGTATGGTATCAGGCCAAGCAGAACACATGATCTCAAAGGTCTCACCCCCGTCACATTTAGAGATGTTGACAATGAAAGTAATGTGGAGCTGAACATCTTCAGGGTCACTGCTTGCTGATTTTGATGATGGAATTGATCCATCAAACATGGTTGCTTCGATTTTAATATCTTCCTTCTCCCTAAATTTTCTTCTTAAGCTAATCCATTGCTCCCCCGGGCGCTGATCCACCGTGAATGGACCAAACCTGTCCTCAGGCTGAAATATTGCATTTTTTTGCTCAGGTCAAACCAGTCTTTCTTCCTAGAAATGGGCTCATAAAGGCACTTTGGTGTTTATTATTTTCAATCCATTGGAGGGCAAAGTACATAGTTCAAACTCGATGTATAAGATTTGCTCTGGATCATCATTTTGCGTGTGAGATGAAATTCAGTTTCGAAAGGTACGACTTTTTCTAGTATCAGATTTACCGAATGCCATACAACAATTACAATTTTTTCATTTTTAGAATACCTGAAGAGGAGGCGACTGATCGAGCTCGGACTGAATCTCGGAACGAATTAATCGGAGAATGTTACCCTCGAAAGCAGTTTTCCGCATTTCCGACACGTAACTCCCCAAGCTAAGAAACTTGCGGCTGATTAAGAAACTAGGGTTTCGATTTGACTGAACACATATTCTAGGGCATCGGTACGAAATCGAAGGCGATGAGCTAGCTATCAATGTTCTACTCAGATATCGGACAAGACGAGCCATTGACAGAGATGAAGAACACAAGAGCAATAGCAAAGATCCGGCTTTTCCTAGGGTTTAAGAGAACAATTGAAATACAAGGGGATTCGCCTTGTGGGGTTTAAGGATTCTTCAGTATTAGAGCAAGCTAATCTACAGCGTCCATTTCAATATGAATCTGAAGGTTATAAAAATGGTTAGAACATGTGTAGTAGAGGGATGTCTATTTCAGGTAATTTAATCACACTATACAATGTTCCAACCAAATTGAAATCGAATTGGGTTCCTCATTGCCTACTAATAAAATTTGCTGCAATATTCAACACAATGTGTTCCCTTCCATTGAAGAATTTGAAGTTAATCACACATGTAAGTAACAAGAATCATATAATGTGTTCTTTTTTTTTAATGCTTCAAGGATTAAAACTGAAATAAAATGTGCTGAATCTGTTTATGAGCCCACCTCTGATTGATCCTGCAAATCAAATCCAGACAGAGAGAGTTCAGTTAGTCAATACCGGAGTAAACCAAAGACGTAAAGATAGCTTGAGTTTAAATTGGGTTCTGAAAAGAATACCCACTCAAGTAAAAGATTTGACGCTTTAAAGCTGAGAGTTGAGGACACTCATAAAGATGT
Source organism: Pugionium cornutum (assembly GCA_018901935.1). Classification (NCBI taxonomy): domain Eukaryota; kingdom Viridiplantae; phylum Streptophyta; class Magnoliopsida; order Brassicales; family Brassicaceae; genus Pugionium; species Pugionium cornutum. The sequence goes on along the minus strand of CM032155.1, from coordinate 3,695,687 downwards.
AAAGCTTTCAGGCTTGTTTTTCGCGAATCCACTCAACAAAATTGTCAAGAATTAATGGCCATGCAAGCTCTGGATTGTACTCCACCATGTCCGGGAAACTTATCTGTATATGATACAAACAATTCGAGTTGGGTTAGTTAATGAAGCTCCAAGTTGTAAAAGAATTAGGAAACGCACCTCGTTGCAGAACCGGTAAAATCCCATCCATTGGTCCATGTTTATAACTTTGTAGTCATTTTGGAGCTGTAAAAAGAACAATTATGCAATCTGGAAATGAGAAACTGTGAGACTATTGAGTGATCCAAACCTTTAGATACTCGACAAAATAGTCAACTTGGGCTCGAAATGTAGATCCCATGACGATATCCAAGAGTTGGCATATAGTCTCTATGTCTATGCTCTTCTGTTTTTCCTCTGCAATGAACAGTAAACAGAGGTCACACAAACACAAAAAATGAAAGAGAAACCGTGAAATGCAAAAGAAGAATCTAATCATACCTGTCAAACAATAGCGGAAGGCATAAGCATAGAAATCTGCAAAATTCGATGGCCTTCTGACCTTAAAGAGACAAAAATCAGGAAAAAAAAGGTAAACATGATTTAGTCTATAGGATACCCAGAAGATGTCAATCAATATGAAGATATGTTTTTAAAAGCATAAAACTTTAAACCTCCTTCTCAAGCTCAGGAAGGGCTTTCTTTAACTTATTGATCGTATCAGCTCTTAAAGCCTTCAGGCCTCTTCTCCACTCCTCCTACAAATGAACAGTGAGTTAAGATCAAAACAATAAATCACAAAACTTAAATCAAGTATCAAAGAAAAAAGGATGTCAAGCTTTGATTATTATTCTGTAAATTTGTATGCATCCCTTACATGTGTAAAGTAACCTTGTTTCTCAGATTTCATTTTCCTGAAGAGCGAGAGTTTAGAAGTTACAGATAAGTAATTGTGGTTAAAGAAACACATAACTAAAGTTCTGATGGATAATTTACCAAGCAAGCATCAAAATTCTGATATCAGTATGAGACACTTCCAAATTGGAGCATAGTTCCTCTATTCCTTCAGGGCTGTTCAGGAAATACCAAGAGTATTATGAAAACAATAGCATATCAACGAAAACAATGATCCAGATCTATCTTTTACATGCCAATCCAATGACACTGAATCCACATAGGACGAAAACATAGCTTGAAAAGAAATCTGATTCGGGCATTAATGGGATATAACTTACTCAATCAGATTGGAAGACCTATTGGCATACTGATTAAATAAATGGTCTATTCGATCCATCTCTTTATTCGAGGCCTTGCTCGAAGCTGAACAAAAACAAAAATCACACAAGTCAGAAGAAAGTGAGAAACGTTTTTTTTTATACAAAGCTAAAAAGTTTGTGATCACAAAGAATATGCACAAGAAGTTGATTCGACAAAGTAAATTCTTAATTCGAAGAATATTTCATTCGTCAACTACTGATTTCAATAGCTTTCCCTGTGTTCAAATCTTCAAAAATCAGTGATTATCCAAATTATCGTTCAATAACCTCAATCCCATCAAAAGCTAGTGAGATTTTAAACTAACTTTGAAGTGTATGATGAAGATCGCGAGAAAATTACAAAATCTGAACTAAGAATAAGAATTCGAACTTCTAGCATAGTTACATAAACCCTAGGGAATGATTAAAATCGTTCAAGAAACGGGAAATGATTAAAAGGAGAAGAGTTAAAAGAGAAAACCTGAGCGAAATAGATCCGTGGTGGAAGATGAGATTGAATTAACGGAGTTTGATTGACCTGACTTCTTCTTCGATGCAGAACGACGCATCTATACAGAATCACACAGAATTAGAGAAAGAATTTTGGGAAGAAGAAGAAGAAGAAGTAGAAGAATAAAATCTGCAAAGGGAAAAAAGAGAAAAAAGAATAAATATAACAAAACCCAGAAAAGGAAAGAGAAGCGAAGAGGCACCACGAAAGAGAAACGCGAAAGCTTGTAGATGAGGAAAATCTAAGAGACGAAGCACCTGATTGGAAGAGAGAGACAATTTCTCTTATATGATGATTCTCTTAATACACCTTTTTATATCTATGTTTTGTATCGAATACACACAAATATATATTTCTTTCTTTTTATTTTTACACCTTTTCCTTTTCTTTTTATATTTTCCCACTTGCTTAATTTATTTCCATATTTCTTTTTTTAAATAACCAATGACAAAAAGCCCTGAGCGAGAAGCTGTGCAAGTAACTGCTGCTAGGAGTTCTTGTTTGTGCCAGTTCATATAATAGTCAAGTGGACTGTCACTTGACGACGAGCCACTAAACATTGTCTTTACGAGGTCGGAATGATTCTACAGCTAATCAAGGTGTCGCCTAGTTAAAAGAAAGAATTCAGTGTTCAAGGTATCTTCATTTTCTGGTGGTGAATGTTTTTGTCTTCTGCTTGGAATGATGATGGAACAACGGTGTTTACAGGAGGATGTGATAACCAAGCAAAAATGTGGCCATTGTTGTTTTCTTGTGTTCAACTCTTCAACAATGGTAATTGGGGACTGCAGCTAGAAAATTGGTAGTTTTCGACTTGCAAAAACCTCAGGTACGATCTCTCTTCCTGCTTTTTTTACATAACAAACATGTATACATACCTTCACATTAAAATCAACAACTTTCTATCGGAGTTCACGAGAATTGCATTCAAGCTCAAGTACTAGGACAACGAGGATGATGCACAAGAGCAACTAAACTTTCAAATGCCAAAGCTCTCCTTTTGATCAGGAGCTCAAAAGAGTAGCCTTTAACACAAGGTTCATTATACGTGTTCACCTGTTACCATCATCTTCGGAAGCGGTTTTGTCTGCCCTCGATTACCAAAAGCTTTCTCTGTCTGAAGGGTATAACCCATGTTCTTAAGATACCAAAGTGCTGCTTCTGCTGCCTGCTCAGCTCCGAGTTTCTTCTTGTGTTGTGGCTCCCCAAAACACTCTAAAACCGTTATTGGACAATCCTCCTTGATTGCAATCGTAGTTTTGATTGTAAATCTGAAAGGAACAAAACTGATGTTATGTTTCTGTAAAAGAGAGTGCAGAAATGATGCCTTCTTACAATCTCATATGGCAAGGACCTTCGCTGTGGCAGCACTCATACACTGGTGTTTTCCAATGCCTCGCACCACATAGATTGTTCAACTTTGATTTGGCTGAGATTGTTTGAGTCTCTTCTAAACACATGAATAACAGCAAAACAAAATGTCACTAAACCAAGACTAAAACATGGAGATAATAGACAAGTTTTAGTTCTCCAAGATAGCAAACACAACATTCGTAATCTTATTCCATAACCATAGCTCTGTTCCTTATTACCCTTTAAAACCCAACAGCTTGAAGCAAATCCTTAGCCAATGAATAGGTGACCCAATATTAAGTGAAAAAGGGAGTACCTACAGTTGTGGGCTCTGTTTTGTGAGGCACCAAAGCTCCTTGTGGTTCGTAAGCAAGAGTATTGTCATGTTTGATGTTTGACTTGATCTGAATGGTATTGTCTTCTTCGACAGCATCATTCAGCTTCCTTACCTTAAATCCACTTTTGCATCTATGTTGCATCATCCTCGCCTTTGGTTTATGCTCTATTGCTTTTTCGAACAAAAACACCAACGAAAATTCGATTCATTTCCACCCCAATTCAAAAGATTTCTGCGCAGAAGAGAAGATGAATATCGGAATTTCTTACCACAAAGGAAGATGTGGGAATCGATGAAGAAACAAGAGGACGGAGATAGATCGTTGAGACTGAAGAAAGAAATCAAATTTCTTTCGATGATATATTTGGCTTTTACTGCATCGATCGACTACCTCATTGATTCATTTGGTTCCGTTGTGCTTCGACAAATTTGCCTTCTTGTGTGGAATCAAGTGCTGGAATATCCTCAAACTTAAATCAAATGCTAAAAGGTTCCCTTCAATTTTCAACATTTATTTTTAATTGAAAAATGTAAGCAAAAGACAAAAAAAATCTAAAAGTTGTAAATAATTACATATCTAACCAGTATATATCCACCCAAACCCGTTTAAATCGGGTCAACCCGATTTTTTTCTAAAAAAAAAAATTATTTTTTAAAAATCAAAATTTACTTTAAAAAAAAATTAGGATTAGTAACACTAAGTAAAACTAGGTAAAACTATTGCACAAAACTTATGAATTTAAATTATAACATTTAAGAAAAGTATTTATGTTTTGAAAGATTTCGATGAGGAAACTAAGTCATTACATACGATGCAGATGTACTTTCAATCGTGAAAGTACACCCAAAAAATTAAGATCCCCACGAGATGCTATTAAAGACTTCACTTTTGATGAAATAAAGGAAACACTCGGTAATACTAAAGTTAGTTATCCATAATGTTAATATTTTATAGTTGTAATAAGTTAAACTGAATTACACAATTATTTTTTAGAAAATTTAGAATATTTTGGTTCCACCCCGTGATGAAAAGTCAGTTACTATAACTGCATTTGGATTGTAGGATTTACAAAGAAGTCTAAGGCAAAAAGAAGATATAGCTCATGATACATAAATTGTAACACAATTTCTCTTATTTAGATGCGAGACAAATGTAATACTCGGTAATATTAAGTAACACTAATTGTAAATTTCTTTCGATTATAGGGTTCGAAGGACAATCATGGATTATGTGATTTGGAGAAAAGTGTTAAAACCATGGAGAAATATCCACTAATGGATGAAAATACAACCGTTGATGTGGAAATGGTAAATGTGTTTCTCTTAATTAGATGAAAATACTAAGTGAAACTAGTAATATTAATCAAAATTAGTAAAACTAAACAGAACTAGTAACACTAGAATCATTCGGTAAAACTATATAGTAAAATTGATAATTGATGGTTAGTAACACTGAACAAAAGTAGTAACAGTGAACAAAAATAGTAGTACTAGTACGACTTCGTAAAACTATGTAGTAAAATTCATGTTTTCTAGTTTTGTAAAACTAAATAAAAGTAGTAATATTTGTACAACTCAGTAAAATTGTATAGTAAAAATATGTTTTTTGGATTAGTAACACTAAGTAAAACTAGTTAAAACTATATAGCAAAACTTATGAATTTAAATTGTAACACTTGATAACACTTTGGAAAACTACTTATGTTTTACAGGATTCTCGTGAGGAAACATATGTTTTAGAGCCGATACAAATGTATTTCAGTCATCCGAATACACCAAAAAAATCAAAAATCACCACGAGGTGTTATATCACTGAATCGCTGGAGATGTTGGACAATTTGAAATATTCCCTATGAGCAGAAGAAAAAGGGTGGAGAGGTGGTTTCACCGAAGATAGTACCATTGATGCGGAAATGGTAAATGTGTTTGTTTTAAATACTAATACTTTATAATACTGAATAGCTGATATGGAAAAAAGCATGGAGAAAAGTCTAATTGTTGTAACGAAAAAAATCGTTTCATCAATTGTTGTTATCTAATTGTCGTTTATCAAAATATTTGGTAAAACTCGTAAATTTGGTAAAACTACGTAAAACTAATGTTGTTATTTTTAAAATTAATTTGAAGTAAAAAATTTAACAATTATGCTTGATTGCTTTTAATAATATTAAAATATTGTACATTAATCTAATCTCAACAAATTATAAAAAATTTTAAAATTTAACAAATAAATTTTTATCTTAAAAAATTGTATAAATATTACAAATTATAGAATTTATACTAAATATATAAAATTTGTAAATTTTGAAAATAATTTTTTTTTCTAGACACTTTCTATTTTTGGCAGCCGCTTTTTTTTGTAGCCACCATTTCCTTTTTTGGAGCCGCCAATCACAGCTAGTTTTACAGAAGTTTTTAGTAATACAAATTTTGCACATAGTGTTATTTTTGGGTGTTTTCGATTTAAATTAGGTTTACATATAAAAAAATTATTTTTTTTAGTTTTACAGTTGTTCCAACCGAGGTTCCAACCGAGGATGTAACCGAGCCTACTATACAACGTGCATTCACTAGAAAGAGGAAAAGAAACCCTTCCGGTGCTGTGAAGACTCCATACACAAGGTGGCCAACGCGGAGAAGAAATGCTGATTGAGAAGATAAAAAAAAATTAGTTTCATCGTTTGTAACTCTCTTGTTGTTATTTCGTAAAACTCGTATCATTTGGTAGAACTACGTAAAACTAATGTTGTTGTTTTTAGACTTATTTGGAATTTAAAATTTAAATATTATGGTTGATTGATTTTCATTATATTAAAATGTTGTAGATTAATATAATTTTTACAAACTTTAAAACTTTCGAAAATTTTAAAAATTAATTTTTTCTTAAAAAAAATTATATAAATCTTATAAATTAATAAATTCATACAAATATTCCAAATTTTTGAAATTTTTTTGGCACTTTCTATTTTTGGCAACCGTCATTTTTTTTTGTAGCCGCCATTTCCTTTTTTGGGAGCCGCCGATTTCAACTAGTTTTACAGAAGTTTTTAGTAATACGGATTTTGTACATAGTGTTATTTTAGGGTGTTTTCGATTTAAATTAGTTTTACCAACTAAAAATTGAAGTTTTTTAGTTTTACATTAGTTTATAATCAGTTAAATTATGATTGTTATCATTTTGTATATTAATATTTATTGAAAGTTCTGTTATGTGTGTTTTCGTTTTGAAATGAGTGATTATGAGAAAGTGGTTATAAAAGTATAAGGTGTTTAGTGGAATATATTCTTCAAATACATTATTATGACTTGATTTTTAATTGTTATATTGAATACATATTTTTGAGATTTTATAGTTCCTTATATAACAAAAATTGGTTTATGTTAACTTTTATGTTTGTTTTGTGATAAATTTGTGAAATCAAATTGAATTCATTATTTACAAGTTTTGAATAACAGTAATACGAGTGTTACGTAGTTTTACTTCATAGGTTGAGTAATACCAATGTTACCTAGTGTTCCGATATGATAGTAGTACAATCTAGTGTTACGTAGTTCTCCAAAACAGAAAGTTGTCTTTTACAAATGTTCAGAAATAAGCATTACTACAAATAACGTAATGAAAAATACAATTATTCATACACTATTAGATGTCATAGTTCACACCACACGAACTATCTCAGCCCACTTTTGAAAATTGCTCCAAGTAATGATATGTTGTGATGACCTCCACGTACAAAATACATCTACGCTTCTTATTATCCATGGTATCTAGATAAACAGACACATCCTCATCATCGGTAATAACTGATGGTATCTGAGCTCCCACTAACAATGGAATGTAACTCAATTTTAACTTCGTTCTACTTTCATCTGTTGTAATCTTCCTGCATATGCTAGCTTCTAACATCGCCAACGTTATATCCTCCGCACTTGTATTCTTAAACATTATAGCGTAGATACGACATTTCGAATTCTATATATAATCATTTGAAACAAATTTCCTGCAGTCAAAATGTATGGTTACGTTCTTGGTCATTGTCTCCTACAAAAAAATATAAAAAAAAGTTAGCACGTTCATTCAGTAATACTAATTTTACTAGTAATACATTTTTATCTACCGAATATTCATTACGATTTTATTCATTCACTGCCAATAAAAGGTTCTACTATACCTACAAATTATGGATATAGATTCAATGTGCATATAAAATTGATGACTTCTCAAATTTAGTTAATATCTTTTAGTAATACGAGTTCTACTAGTTTTACTTTTTTTTGTAATACTTGTTTAATAATGTCATCAGTAATACCAAGTTTACTAGTTTTACTTTCCTCATCAGTAATACCAATGTTACTAGTTTTATTTTCGTTTTTAGTAATACTAGTTCTACTAGTTTTACTTTCCTCATCATTAATACCAGTGTTACTAGTTTTACTTGTTCTAGTAGTTTTACTATCTTCATCCCGTAAGTTCCAGTAATACCCAGTTCTACTTAGTTCTCTTACGACTGTACAATGATTTCGGCCTCAAATCTTTCTTTATTTCAAACGATTCGCTACAATTCAACATCCACAATACATCCCATAGTAATGCGTTCGAGATCGATCCATACAACATAGTTATAACTTCAATGTAGATCAAAATATTAGTTTTTATCCTAAATTTACAAATAATTCATATTTTCCACAAATCCTTAATATAAACTTTAATTTGGAAGTTGAATCTTGTTGAAGATCGTGGCGGCGTCGATGGCGAGCTGGAGGATCGATTCAGTGGCGTTGGAGGAGAAGGGGAGAAGGATTAACGGCGGCGGTGGTCGTGTGCTCTTCTTGCCGTTTGGGGGAGGTTGTTTTTTAGGAGAGAGAAAGTGTGAGAGGAGAGAGAAAATCGCAAGGAGAGAGAAAATCGTGAGGAGAGAGAAAATAGCGAGGAGAGAGAAAATCGCGAGGAGAGAGAAAATCACAAGGAGAGAGAAAATGTAAAAAAATTATTTTTTAGTTTTTTTTTTAATTTGAAATAAAAAATAAAAATAATTTAAAAGGAATTCATTAAAAGTATTTTTGGAATTGTATATTTAGAGGGGTATATAGATTAATAAAGGATATGAATATTTGTTTTTTAAAAGATAAGGGTATTTGAGATGTTGCTTGTGTGTGCTATCTGTCTTTCAATGTATTTGGACGGATATTTCTAACTGTGCAGTTAAATCATTACTAATTGGGCTTAATAAGAATGGGCCTTTATCTCACTTTGTAAATCTACACGGCCCACAATATTAAGATAAGCAGAAGTGAATTGGCAAAAGCATTCAATTACAGCGGTGGTACATGATTCGACGCAACTAAAGCTTTTAATATATTTCCAAAATTTATCCATAAGTAGCCTTAAGAAAAGAAAAAGAAAAGGGTAAATCATTTCTGTAAAGGAGAATGTCCACCTGTCATAAATGAGAATATTGTTTTTAAAAAGATGTAAATAGAGTCAAGACTGTAAGGGGTGTGGGTGATGTGGATATGGTGAATTTGTTCTTGACTTCTCATTGGTCAGAAATCTATCCACGACAGCCTCTGAGATTTCATCTATAGATTCTCATCATCTCACATTGTCCCTCTAAAACTCCTCTCTTTGTTTCTTCTTTGCTCTGAAAACAGAGAGAACAAAACATTCATTTCCACAACTTGAGAGAAAAATAGAGGAGGGAGATTAGAGATCTCATGGCGATGGCGGTCTCCGGAGCTGTCCTTAGTGGGTTTGGTTCTTCTTTCCTCACCGGAGGCAAGAGAAGTGCCACCGCATTAGGAAGTGGCATAGGCGTTGGAGCTGCGAGAGTTGGCCGGAAAACTCTGATTGTCGCTGCTGCGGCTGCTCAGCCCAAGAAATCTTGGATCCCCGCTGTTAAAGGTGGCGGAAACTTCCTCGACCCTGAATGGCTCGATGGCTCGTAAGTCTCTACTCACTCAAATAGTCAAATCTCTGTGTTACTAGCATGAACAAATGGACAATGATGATTCTGAACAATAGAATTTCTATAATTCTGAAGGTCATTCCTCTGGTTCATAATTCTAATTTGTAAATTGAATCTCAAAGGAGTATGAAAACCCAGACTCTTATCCAGTTTCTGACTCAATTGTGTATGATCCACACAGACTACCTGGAGATTTCGGGTTCGATCCGTTGGGTTTGGGAAAAGATCCGGCTTTTCTGAAATGGTACAGAGAGGCAGAGCTGATCCACGGCCGATGGGCGATGGCGGCAGTTCTTGGGATCTTCGTCGGCCAGGCTTGGAGCGGCGTGCCTTGGTTCGAAGCTGGAGCCGATCCGCGCGCGATCGCGCCGTTCTCGTTCGGGTCGCTTCTCGGGACCCAATTGCTTCTCATGGGTTGGGTGGAGAGCAAACGATGGGTGGATTTCTTCAACCCGGATTCTCAATCGGTAGAGTGGGCAACGCCGTGGTCGAGGACCGCCGAGAACTTTGCGAACTATACCGGCGATCAGGGATATCCCGGTGGAAAATTCTTTGATCCGTTGGGTCTCGCCGGGAAAAACGTTAACGGCGTTTACGAGCCGGACAGAGAGAAGCTGGAGCGGCTGAAACTGGCCGAGATTAAGCACGCGAGGCTCGCAATGGTTGCCATGTTGATCTTTTACTTCGAGGCCGGGCAGGGAAAAACGCCTCTCGGTGCTCTTGGTTTGTAAGAAAAACGGCATCATGTTTTTGAGTCTGTAGATATAATTTCTCTTCGAGAAACCTAATGTGCTCCTCTTTCTTCAATGTGACGTTTCGCAGAATATCAAATCATAGCTTTAAAAATGGCATCACGTTTTAGCTTGCAAGAAAGATGTAAAATGAAATCATGAGGCTTATTCGTAAATTACTTTATTATCACAATCCGGTTGTGAAAGAGAAATATTAAACATCAATGAAAGTGATCATATATAACTTCATAACCGAAGCTCAAAATGAAACAATGGAGTAAGACAACAAAATAACGTAAAGCGATTGAGTTTAGCGTAAAGCTCACAACAGCTTGCCTGAATCAGAAGAGTGCAGATAATCATTGGGTCTCTTCCAGATAACTTCTCTTCCGGCTAAGTTTTGACAGGGCAAGAGGCAGTGAGAATCCCAGTCAGTTCGTCTTAGTAAGTTCAACATCTTCTTCCATTTCGGCATCATTTCCTTCTCAACATTGATTAGACGACAATTGGCCTTCTTCACCTTGCACACGTACGGAACTCTTCACTGACTTTGGTAAGCTCAGTTTTCATCTTCTCCGCCGAAGACAAGTTATCTGGGTGGAAATACTTCGTTGATGCAGTTACATAAAATCAGATCAATACCAACAGTTTATCTAATGGTCACAACAGATCAAGAGAGAAAATATCATAGACGAAAGATCACCAAAAGAACCAAAGAGTGCCTTTGCGTAACTTCTGGGAGCGAAAAACTTGCAGCGGTTTAATTGAATTGAGATGTTGATTTTTACCGGTTAGGTTTGAATCACATATTTGGTCCGGAAGAGTCTGATAAACCGAATATAATTCTAAAACACGTTTGGGTTCGACTTAAACCACTTTGCAACGTTATATTACGTTTATTATAAAAGCCCATTGGTATCTCTTCGATCCATGAGGTCACTTCGAACCCCATTCTTTGACTTCAGTTAATCATAGTATTTAACATATTGCTAAAATTGGTTCCGTAAAATTTAGATAATAGGTATTGTGAATAGAAATATCAATACTACATAATTACAATTTACAAGTTTCAACTTCAAATCTTCTGCATAAAGAAAAAACAGAGTTCAACGCATAATTAACACATGTACATATTTTTTTACCAGATAAATCAGAAAATAATGATCCTAATTTCGTCATACTTTTTTTACTGTAGCATATAAAATTACGAAATTTCGTTACTAAAATATGAAACCGCATAATAATAATAATAGATGTAACCGAACCGTCACGAAAGCCACAAAACGCACTCACTAACCGCGCGTGGAGTGCAGAGGCCACCCTACGTCGCCAGCACAAAACACATATATTATATGCCACGTATGTATTCTCATGGGCCCCACTTTCACCAAGAAAGAAAATAAAGACGCAATTTCATTCTAACTGTGTGAAAACGTTCCCAATGTATATATAAAAAATCCACCCATTAATGTGCCACGGAGATTTTTCTTCTTCTCCACTTTTCGCCACCATTTCTCCTTCTCTCCCTCTATTTCTCTCTCTAAAATTGGTGGAAGGTCCTCCAACCTATAGGCTATGACCGGCGGAGACTGGATTCGGGAGGCTATGTGTGATGACTCATTGGTGGCCGAGGCACTGATCTGCCTCCACCATGCTGAGCCGCCACCACCTGGGAAGAGCGACGCGTCGGATCTCAAGCTGAAGTGGAGCGTGCGTCAGCGGAGGACCAAGATGGCTCCGTCAAGAAAGAAGGGAGATCATACGCGTGCCAGCCCCACGACGCCTCTTTCCTGGAGCGCCGCCACCTCTTTTAGCGGTGGTGGAGGCGGAGGCAGCGGTGCTGCTGCCATTGATGGACTCGAGGAGTCGAGCGGCGCTCTGAAACTCTCAGAGGCCGTTAGATCTAAGGTTCGTTCGATCATATCGTATTGGTTTCTTTTCTCCAGTATCTGAAACTCTGCGTTACTCTATCTCTGTGTGTGTTTAACGGGATACACGTCGGAAAACGCCGGTCGTCTAAAACTCGCCACCGTTTTCTACCTGGAGCCTTATCTTTTTTTTTTTGCGATTTCCACTTCACGTAATCTCAGTCTTCCTTTTTTTCCTCAACTACTGTCAATTTCCCCCCTGTCCTATCTGTTATAGGGTCAATTTCGTCATTTTGGTCCGGGATCGGCCTCTTCGCCGGTCACGGCGTCACGCAACCTTGTCCTTATACGATCTATACTCCGACTTCACGCTGACCGAAATATCCGTGCGTGACCGTCAAAACGCATTTTTTTCTTCGACGAAACTAAAAATCTATCTTCTCTTTCCTCTTTTTCTTTTGCTTTTATGCAATTCAGAGTCACTTTGGTTGATATATAGAAAGACCAAAAAGATCCTCATTTTGGAGAAGTTGATGTTTGGTGAAAGTTCACGTCACGATGCTCCGTTCCTGAAACTGTTCGCTGAATTCAAGCAAAGATCACCAATTCAATGACGAGTTTACCCCTGTCGTAGAGTGTGGTCAGGGACATTTCGGTCAATTAAAGAAGTTATGGCTGGGCGTTATTTATAATTGCTTATTATGAGGGCTGCCTCTTTTATGGGTCGAGTGGCGAATTAGGTTTGAGGGAGTGTGGGCTGGTTTCATGCGTGTGTGTGGTGTAATCAGATGCGGCGTGGCGCATAGTAAGTCTCAAAGGTAATGGCTTACGTGGAGAAATGTCAAAAAACTCTCCACGCGACGCGTTGACTGCAATCCAAAGCACATTTGGTCAAAATCAGTTGTTTGATTAGTGTTTCCTTTATGGTTTACGTGAGTTAAATTATATTACTAAAGTAGAACCCACAAAATCACCATTTTTGGGTTTAATAAAAAAAATTAGATAAGGACAAATGGTTTATGGTTATGTGAATAATTAATTGGTCCTTGAAAAAGAAATGTGGTATCGTGGCCGCGTAAAGTCTTCAGAAGTCACGCTCCAGTCACGTGATTTTGTTCTTTCGGATTGGGTGTGTCTCGATGTATGTTAAAAGAGATACTTCATATTTGCTTTTTGGGTCTAACTAGTTGACCAATAAAGAAGATTCTTTTCAAAGTTTTTGGTGATTTTTAACTGTCCAACATTTAGCTAACTGATTTGATCATTTCATGCTTATGATCCTTAAGGTTTCGCAGAGATTCTTTCATCATATCATTTTGTTATCCACTACAGTCACTGTCTAGTTGAGAACTTGAAATTATGAAATCTAATGTAATACTATTACGAAATTGGTATACGCTCGTTATGTGCTTGTGAATGACATGATATTTATGAGAAGCCACAATCTGAAACTTTTTTGTGTGTGTGATTTGATTGCAGATATCTCAAACGATGGTAACAACAACTCCGTTCAAGAGATCAAGAAAGAAAAAGGTAAAACAGAAAAAAGAAATTCAATAATCTGGTAAAATCAAATCGTCATGTGATATTGTGTCTTAGTTTAATCACTGTATGTGGCTCTCCACAGACGCTTGTTGAACTTAAGGAGGAGGAGAGTTTGCTCTTAAAGGAAAGGAAAGGCTTGAAAAATGTAAAATCCCTTTTCCCATATATATATATATATATATATTTGTTTTAATATCAATTCCAAAGTCCAAATCTTTGATATTCTATACTTGTTGCGTGAGACAGGAACTCGCGAGTATGCGCAATCTGCTCAAGCAACAAAGAGCAAGAAACGAGTCTTTAAAGAAAATGCAGGTTAAAAACCCATTTTTTCAGCTTTGGTATACTAAACATGGCAACTCTTTTGAGAATATTAACACATCATATCTCTGTGCAGGCTGCATCACAAAAGAGTGATGATTCCTCATTCTTGCTCCCTGACCTTAACATACCTCTAGATAACAATCCGAGCCCTGATATATAACTGCGTCACAACCATCAAACATCAATATTCTTTTGTCAACGACACGTTCTACACTACACGTAACTATAACTAAATGTTATCGATGAGAATATAGAAACATAATCATCGTCCCTTCCATTGGCTTTGCAGAAGGAAAAAGAAGATTGTAATGACTGTGGAGACGAGTTATATGTTTATGAGTTTTTAGTGTCTTTTTTTTCTTCTTCTTATAGATATTAATTAATTAGTTTCTTGTCTCGCTCTCTTTTCAACTCTTAAATGTTTTTCATAAGATGAGAATATAATTGATAATTACTACTATCGACTACATAGTCAAACTTCTTCTTTTATTGTTTGTTTATAATTACATTGACTTTCCATCCTTTGTAATGTATGAGAACGAGTCAATTGACAATTATAAGTGGTTCAATTTGTGAATGGAGATGTGGTCATATGTTATAGTAGTTGTTTTCTTAAGTCAATTACAAAATGTGATTATTATTCCAAAAATAGCTATTAAAAAATTAAACAAAATTTATGGATTATTTATGACCTTTTGTTAATTATTCAAGTATTTGAATTCGGTAAATTTATTTCTGAACTATCATAGACGTTTATTAAATTTCGTTTACATTTTAACATTTGAATTTTTGAAACCTAATTAGCATATTTACCGGAACATATAATTTAAGAAGATAGTTGGAAAAATGACAATTTGAAATATCTGAGATATTAAATAAGCATAATTGGCACTCCAAATTAAATCATTCAAGCTTCGAAGAATATACATTTTATCATCAAACTCCTAAAATGAATTGACATTTATACAACATATAATCAACAACAAAATGATGAATCTGATAAAGGTAAAATCTTCTAAGGGCTAATTAACTTACATGCATGGAGAAAGAGATCAAACTGAAACTATGACCATAAAAAATAACCAGAATGATTAAATAGTGAATTTAGAAAGAAAAGAGGTTTGTTAGAGAAGTTAGAGTTAATAGAGATGGTCTCTTCTAGAAAGATAACTAGAATTTGTCTAAGCAGATTAATGACAAAAATATGGATTTTGTATTATTATGAAAAAAAAAAATATTCGGATGAATAATTGAGTTAGAGATTTAGAGATTTCAGCTTAGAAGAATGTTGTAAATGTTCATTTAATTTTTCGAGTATTCGAAAATGGTATATTTAGTCCTCAACTATGGTATGCACAAATTAGATCATAATGTTCTGATTAATTGCGTGAAATTGAGTTTCCAAAAGTCAACCGATAAAATTAAGAAAATGTTATTTAACGTCTCCATTGATTGAATTTTTTAAAATTTATATTTGCTTTCTCAACTAAAATAAAATAGTTGATAATAAATTTATCAATGCCAAATATTTGCCAAATTAAATGATCGTTTTTTTACCTATTTTGTCATTTTACAAATGCCACGGAAGGAAGAACAAAACGAATAGACAAGAAATATTTGTTGTCAGCGAACTGCGAGGACACATTTGGCAAGTTATGATTTGACGAAGAAGTTTCCTCTGCGTTTACCAGGAATTAAAGATTCCGTACTATTCAGCACATTTGTTTCTCGATCTAGCTAAACCCTAATCGTTGTATCAACCTTTTCCAGTAAACGCAAAGATCCCCTCTATAGGCTCTGAAATCGAGGTGAAATTTCCGAATCTCTCCTTTTGTTTTTTCCTCCTTTAAGCCTTACTTTTTAGAGTTTTCTTCTGCGATCGAGATTTCAGAGAAGATATACTGTCGCCCTTTGTTGACGGTGCGGTTGTTACAGTTAGGAGAATAGATGACCTTCGTTGATGTAACAGAGAATACTTGAGCTTGATTTTATGTACAAACAGAAAAACTTGAGGTCACCGGTGAACATAATTGATTTTGACTTCTATAGGGTTGGTGATTCCATATTTAACATCTGCTGGAGAAAAGTTCTGCTTTCCTGAATGGTTATGTTAGTCGGGTGGTGTGCTTCTTCGCTAAAATGAAAAAGGAAAGCGGTTTAGGTGATGCATGACCTAGACATGTATAGAGAAATTCTGAGTTTCAATCTAATCCATGTTTCTGTGTTTACGTAGGGATATCTGATTTTATTGCCATGTGTTGGTTTCTCTGTTTTAATTGAGTTAGAACTTAGAAGTCTACTTAGTATCGATACTTTGTTCATCATGGCTTGTTAAGGTAGGATTGGGACATTTGATGGATAATAACAGTTGGAGGCCTTCTCTTCCAAATGGAGAACCTACTATCATCGAAACAAGTGACTTCAGAACTCAATTGCCGCCTGATTCACGTCAGAAGATCGTCAACAAGATGTAAGTTTATTATTCCATCGTCTCTGCGAAGTGCCATCTCTTTCCTCTAACGGCGTTTTGTCTATGCCAGTCAGAAATAGAAGGTTATTTTGGTGTCATAGGTCCTCAACTAATGATTCTGCCTTTTTTATTTTGATTTTTGCTTGCCATTTGCGTAGAATGGAAACATTGAAGAATTGCCTTCCATTTTCTGGACCTGAGGGAAATAACGAGCTCAGGAGAACTGCTGCCAGATTTGAGGAGAAAATTTTCAGCGGTGCTGTTGACCAGGTACATATTTGTCCTCTGAACATATATTTTTTTCTTTATTAGAGATTTGTGAGGCAATGGACTCCACCACATGGAAAAACGCGACTTTTGGTCCACGTGAAGCTTAGCTCTAGTATATGGGTGTATAAATTCATGTATACCTTCCTGATATTTTTTTTTTTTCGATTTTCAGACTGATTACCTTCGGAAAATATCCATGAAGTTGCTGACTATAGAGACCAACTATCTATCATCTATCCCTGCCACCAATAACGGCACATCCATGGATTCGAGTAATCACGTTTCTCAAGCATGTATTGCTCAAGTCTGTTATCTGGTTTTATCCATATTTTTTCCTCTAATTTGTTTAACTTTTGTTGAAGTACCCGCCAATCAAGGACACCTTCTTCCAGGATCGTTACCAGCCAATCAATCTCAACCACCTCAGCCTTTGCTGTCCCAAACCATGCTGAATATTTCAGCTTCTGGAATAACGGGTTCTACTGCTTTACCATCGTCCATGCCGCCAGTTTCTTCCATAACCAATAAGAACATCACAAGTATTGTCAACCAGAAATCCTATATGCAAAATGTAGCCGGAATGTTGCAAGATTCATCTGGGCAGCATGGCCTTGCAACGAACATGTTTTCAGGATCCCAGAGGCCGGACATGCCGCATGGTATGTCTTCACAGCAGCAACAGCAGCCACAAAGTGCACAATATCTCTATCAGCAGAAATTGCAACAGCAACTTCTCAAGCAAAATTTTCAGCCTGGGAGTGTCCCTTATACCATTTCGCTTTTGCCATCAGACATGCAACACGAGCAACATGATGTGCTGCAGCCTAATCAAATGCATTCTTGTCAACTGCCTGGTATTCCAACATCTGCTACACAGCCCTCCACTATGAACTCAGCTGCTCTCCAGGGTCTCCACACAAATCAGCAATCAAGTCTGCAATTATCTGCTCAGCAGACGACACAATCTATGTTTCATCAGCATCAATCGTCATTGCTAAGGTCACATCCACAACCACAACAAGCCTTGGGAATCCATCAGCAGCAAACTTCACTGCCAGTTTCTCCTCTACAACAGCAGCAAACGCAAATGATGCGGCAGCATGTTGTTGGTGAAATGCAGCAACAACATCAGCCAAGGTTAGTAAACCAACAAAATAATATTATGAACATTCAACAACAGCAGTTGCAGCAGCAGCCACCGGCCCAACAGCAATTGATGTCTCAACAAAACAGCATTAAGGCAACGCATGAGCAACTGGGCACTCAAAGCAATGTTATGGAACTACAGCAACCACAACAACAGCTGCTCAGTTCCCAAGTTGGCAATTCGAGCTTGCAGACAAACAAGCACTCAGTGCGCATGTTACCACAGCCGACGGTTGGGGTGCAACGTATACATCAGACTGGTCATGGCTTGTTTTCTTCTCAGGGCCAACAGTCACAAAATCAGCCATCCCAACAGCAGGTGATCCCTCAGCTTCAATCGCATCAGCAACAGCTAGGTTTGCAACAACAACAAGTAGGTTTGCAACAACAACCACCTAATCTGCTACAACAGGATGTGCAACAAAGGCTACAAGCTTCAGGCCAAGTCACTGGTTCCCAGCTTCCGCCTCAGGACCACCATAGGCAACTATATCAATCTGAAAGTACCCTTCCGGTAGTGCCATCATGTATGCTTCTACATTCTTTAGAATACTTCAGTTCTTATATTTGACACAATTTCTCAGCAGTATATGATGTTGAACAAACCCTTTTTTATAATTCTTAGCATTGATGGATTCAACGTCACCAACAGAAAATGCAAACGGAGGTGATTGGCAAGAGGAAGTTTTCCAAAAGGTAGTTCTCTGTTTTAAATTTGGGTAATGGTTCCAGCTTCCTAGTCTTGCTTCTGCACCTAAAAGTGCTTGGGGAGATGAAGTTTGCTATATCTTTACCAATTCTGGCTACCTTATTAAATCTTCAAGTGAAAAATGTAACAAGCCTGGCGATTTGATATAGATATCACCATGGTGAATTATGATCATAATGCTTGCCTTTGCAGATCAAATCCATGAAACAGATGTACTTACAGGATCTAAATGAAATCTACCAGAGAGTTACAGCCAAATTGAAGCAAGTAAGTTACGATTTCTTTTTACTAAGAGAATAGTTTGCATGTTTGTCATCTGGAACCACAATAAGTACCTTATAGGGACATTAGATTCAATGCAAGATCGGTTCTTTATTGAAAAAGGCCATACAACTTTGGAATCTTGTTACCCACTTAACAAAATAGACTCTTGAGACTCGTATTCTTACCGTCCACTAGAAAATTGACCCTCTACTATATATGTTCTTTCCCAAACTTAAAGATATTGTAGCTTGCGTCTGTGTTTTTTCTTTTCTTATGGAACACACCCCTTTTCCTCTCCAGCAGGATTCTCTTCCACAGCACCAAAGATCAGATCAGTTTGAGAAATTGAAACAATTCAAGACAATGTTAGAGCGAATGATACAGTTTCTATCTTTTTCAAAGAGCAATATCATTCCTGCGTTAAAGGATAAGGTGGCTTATTATGAGAACCAGATTATAAGTCTCTTAGATATGCATAATAATGTCCTATCATCTCGTCCTGGAGTTTCAGTTCCGCAGCAGAACATTGCCAGTTCCATACCGGCTCCTAGTTTAGAATCAGGCAAAGGGATTGCACTTAATAGAGGCCAACAGGTTGCCATGGGATCCATGCAACAAAATATATCTCAACGTGTAAATAACAATACTGTATCTACTCAAAATGGGTTAAACACAGTGGAGGCTAATGTTAATCAAACCCAGTTAAGTTCCAGTTTGCTTCAACATCAGCACCTGAAGCAACAGCAAGGCCGACAAATGACACAGAAGCGCAAACAGAAATTACAGCAGTGCCAGATGGAGCAGCTACTGCAGAAGCAGCAGGTTATTCAACAGCAGCATCAGCAACAATTGCAAGCAAGACAGCAAACGGCACAAATTCAGCAGATGAATGATATGAATGATTTGACTACAAGGCAGGGGATGAATGTCAATCACGGGATGTTTCCGCAAGATTCTCTGCAGGGTTTAAAACCAGGAACTCAACTTTCTGTTTCATCGCCTCAACTCTTGCACGGTACGTCGCTTCAGATGACACAACAACATTTGTCTCCTCCGGTCGACCAGACAAATATGTCATCTATTAACAAGATGGGAACTCCATTACAACCTGCAAACTCCCCTTTTCTTGTCTCATCTCCTTCAACTCCCATGGCCCCATCCCCAATGCAAGTTGACGCTGAGAAACCTTCCGGAGCTTCTTTATTGTCAATGGAGAATATTGCACGCCAACAAGCAACTGGCATGCAAGGTGTAGTTCAATCCCTTGCAATTGGCACCCCAGGGATCTCAGCCTCTCCTTTTCTTCAGGAGTTCAATAGTCCTGATGGAAATAATTCAAACGTTTTGACAAGTACATCTGGAAAACCGAGTGCTGCGGAGCTGCCTATTGAACACCTTATTAGAGCTGTAAGTAACATTACTAATTTTTGAAGGGTATATTGCAACAGAACGGTGTTATTGCTGCCATGCTTCTTTTATATTTGAAAAGTTGTTTTGATCATGCGATATGCTTTCTGTTGGTTTCAGTTGAAGTCCATCTCATCAGAAGCATTTTCATCTGCAGTAAGTGACATCGGATCTGTTGTGAGCATGGTTGATAGAGTAGCTGGTTCCTCCCCAGGAAACGGTTTACAAGCTTCAGTTGGCGAGGATGTGGTTGCAGTGACCAAGTGCCATCTTCAAGCAAGAAACGACATGACGCAAGAGGGAATGATGGCAGCCAAGAAAATGAAGCGTTACACAACCGCAGTTCCATTAAGTGTTGCTTCGTTAGGACGAAGTGTTGCTGATAACTATAAGCAGTATGCATGTTCAGAAACATCAGATCTGGAATCTACTGCGACTTCTGATGGCAAGAAGACAAGAACTGGGGTATGGTTTTCAGTTATTCTTCCCTTAGGTATATCTGAAAATTAAGACACACACACACATACACATCAAAGAAAATTAGGAAGCACAAAGTTTCAGTTTTCTTATTTCGAGGACTCAATCTCGGACTGCAGACCGAGCATGCCCTTTTGGAGGAAATCAAGGAAATAAATCAGCTGCTGATAGATACGGTTGTTGAGATCAGTGATGATGAAGATGCTGCTGATTTAAGTGAAGGAGCAACAGCAAGCAAAGGGTGTGAAGGAACAACAGTTAGATTCTCGTTTATAGCAGTTTCTCTCAGCCCAGCCTTGAAGACTCATCTCTCATCAACACAAATGGCAAGCATTGGAAATTTCGTTATCATTTTGTGAAAAAAATCATTTCATTTATAATTTTTAATGTATGTTATGTGCTTCCATTACAGTCTCCTATTCAACCATTGCGTCTGCTGGTTCCTTGTAGCTACCCCAACGGCTCTCCATCTCTTCTGGATAAACTCCCAGTTGAAACCAGGTATAAGCAAGAACCTTCAGTCTTAAGTAAATAGAAACATGTGAAAATCTTTCTCCAAGATCATCTGCTCACGTCTCTAGAAACCCTCAGTAAGACACTTCACCGTCTTCTTACCTTAACACGATGTGGTTTCTTGAACAGCAAAGGGAACGAGGACCTTTCAGCCAAAGCTATGGCAAGGTTCAACATATTGCTAAAAAGTTTGTCACAGCCATTGTCGCTCAAAAACCTAGCCAAGACATGGGACGCTAGTGCTCGGGCTGTGATCTGTGAGTATTCAGAGCAATATGGCGGTGGAACTTTTAGCTCAAAATACGGTACTTGGGAAAATTTTGTAACCGCTTCCTGAATCCTATGGATATCTCATGTCCTTCATGGTAACTATGTGATTCCCTGTCTTCTCAAAAACTATAGAAAAATGCTTTTTCCCCCACATTTTGTCGTATAGCGTAAGATTTTGTCTCGCCCATATGCTATTAGTCTTCATCTAGTAGTCAACTCTTATACTGTATTATAGTGTTAACAACTTTTGTAATTCGTTGAATCTCGTTAGTACATTATTTTCATCATTTGGCAGCATGGTTACTGAATTTTCTTTTCATCATGTGCATAATAGTCTGTAAAATAAATAAATAAAACTAACTCTCCCTCCTAAGTGTCATACAGTTCTTGAAGTTGGGCTATCCAAGCTACTTGGTCTTTGGGTTTTCGGTCAGTTATTTTCGAAGGTGACAATTTCAGCTTGAACAACATCATTAATCATCATCACGTTCATCTTCAAGTAAAACATTATTTACAAACTCTTCTGCGTTGGATCCCTTATTTTGACGCAATTATTTTTCACATACACCGCGTCAATGTAATCGGATGGCGAATGCTTTGGCTTTATCTTCGACATTATCACGAGTTGATTGGTCACTTTTTAATATTTGTTCCTACGCTATTGAAAATATTATAAATTTAGATATTTCGAATTAAATATATTCATTTGGTAAAAAAAAAAATGTTGGCAAAAAAAGAAAAGAAAAAAACTGTCAATTAGAAAGAGTGAACGCAATTGTTTGGATACAAACCGCCAAATCAAACGCAACGTTTCACCACTCGGCTTACGGCTTGGCTCATTAGGGGTAGAATGCAAATCTTTTTCCTCGTTATACTTTATTTCCCAATTTTTCCTTTCCTACTGGCTACTGGTAAGTTGTAAGTCTGCATGTTCATGTGAAATGTGTGCGTACACGTGTATATGGTCAAACAAACACCCAAACCAGAACTCTTGTTACGAACCAAGAATCGAGAATAACAGGTAACCTTAACAGGTAACCTTTCCTTTTATTCTATGATAACTGGCATCTGATCAGGGAAAACTCTGTTTATTTTATGATAGAAAATGGAAATCTTTCATAGAAACAGTTTTTTCCTTGACATAAAAATCATCATCAAGCTTG
The DNA here is from genome assembly GCA_018901935.1 of Pugionium cornutum. Lineage (NCBI taxonomy): Eukaryota > Viridiplantae > Streptophyta > Magnoliopsida > Brassicales > Brassicaceae > Pugionium > Pugionium cornutum. The sequence continues at coordinate 3,673,110 of CM032155.1, read as the reverse complement.
ATTATCTATAAATATGGAGGGATTCAGAAGAAAGAAAAGAACCCCGAGATTTCACTTTCTTCATAAACAGTAAAAACCCTGTCTTCAAGAAAGGAAAGAACTTCATAAAATCCAAAGAGAGCGAGAGAAAAACTTTAAAACGGTTTCGAAAATGCCGAAGCAAGTGATCAAATCGGGAATTCGACCACCGTGGATTGGTCTTTCGGCAGCGGTATGGGTTCAAATCGCCGCCGGAAACGCTTACAATTTCCCGTTGTACTCTCATGCTCTGAAATCTGTGTTGGGTTACAATCAGCAACAGCTCACGATGCTTGGAGTTGCCAATGATGTCGGAGAGAGCGTCGCTTTGCTTCCCGGTTACGCCGGCAGCAAGCTTCCGCCATGGATGTTCCTCTTTATCGGTGCTTGTGCTTGTTTCGTGGGCTATGGACTCATTTGGCTTTCCGTTACTCTGACTCTTTCTGGTCTTCCCTTTTGGTTGGTTAGTAAAAGTTTTCACCTTTCTCTTTTGAGAATCTTGAATCTCTGATTAGTCCTAAATTGATGCGTCTGTGAATCGCTTAATTTTCTAGTTACGTTGTCAATCGATTGAAACTTTGTTCTTTTGATGCTTTCAGTTACTCAAGAGATATGCAACAAAAATGATCTTTTTATGTTTTCACTGGAAATTGCAGTTGTGTATTGCGCTTATCGTGGCTACTAATAGCAATGCATGGTTTGGGATAGCAGTTTTAGTGACGAACATGAAGAACTTTCCACTCAGTAGAGGCACTGTTGCCGGAATTCTTAAAGGGTATGCTGCAATTGGCGGCGCGGTTTACACAGTGATATACAATGTATTTCTTGATCAATCTTCTGAGAAATTACTGCTCTTCCTTGCTCTCGGAGTCCCGGTTATATGTTTTGCTATGATGTATTTCATTAGACCATGTGCTCCTGCTTCTGGAGAGGATTCATCTGAGCATGCCCATTTCGTTTTCACTCAAGCCATGGCCTGTTTAGCTGCTATCATTGTTCTGACGATCACTGTGGTTGGCAATGTGATCTCAGTAAGCAGTAGCGTTAGATATACACTGGTTGGTTTAGTGGTTGTTCTTCTTTTGTCTCCTCTTGCAATTCCTGTCAAGATGACATTTTTCGGGAGAAAGTCCGTGAAGAAACCAAACCCTCTTCACGGTTCTGTTGAAGGTTTAGATCATCAGCAGGCAGGAGAGAGTGTTATAACCAACCCGTTGCTGAAACCCTCTTCGTCTCTTGCGAGTTTCATTGAGATGGAGGATGATGATGCTTCAGATGTCCAGACCCTTTTAGCTGAGGGAGGAGGGGCGGTTGAGCAGAAGAGAAGACCGAGGAGAGGAGAAGATTTTAGACTGAAAGAAGCTTTTGTCAAAGCTGATTTCTGGCTTATATGGTTTCTTTACTTCTTGGGTGTTGGCTCTGGTGTCACAGTTTTAAACAACTTGGCTCAGGTTGGGATTGCAGTTGGCATTGATAACACAACAGTCCTGTTATGTCTCTTTAGTTTCTTTAACTTTGTTGGCCGGCTTAGCTCAGGAGCTATGTCAGAGCACTATGTCAAGTCAAGAGCAATGCCTAGAACCGTGTGGATGACAGCAGCGCAGATTCTCATGGTATTTGCTTTTATTCTCTACGCTCTCTCTTCATCCGCCACTCTCTATCTAGCAACCGCACTTCTAGGCACTTGCTACGGGTTTCAGTACACACTCATGGTTCCTACAGCTTCAGAGCTCTTCGGGTTGGAACATTTCGGCATCATCTACAGTTTCATGATTCTAGGAAACCCACTTGGTGCAGTTCTCTTCTCGGGATTGGTAGCTGGTCGTTTGTATGATGCTGAGGCTATTAGGCAAGGAAGCTCGACTTGTTATGGACAGGAGTGTTTCGGGCTGACTTTTGTGATCCTGGCTTGCGTCAGTGGGGTTGCAGCGATCCTTGGCGTGATTCTGACTGTTAGGATAAGACCGGTTTATCGGTCTCTATACTCCTCAAGATCTTTCCGGCCACCTCAAGTGTAAGATCAGTTTTTGTATTGATCTTAATGTCGTGGTTATGTGTGTAAACAGATAGTAAAAAAGTAGTAAACTTTTGAATTGTAAAGCCGTAAGTAAAAGCTGTAAAGAAGTTTTGACTGGAACAGAGACTTTGGCAAAAAGCAAAGAATGGAGAGACAGACTCATTACAATCAATGACACACACACACACACACACACTCAACCCTAATTTTCAATTTTAATTATTAATTAACAAACTTAATTAGCTTCTAATCACACATACACTCCAAGCAAAGATGCCAAAACTTCAAATTCCATGGTAGAAGAACCTTAAAACCTCATCTCACCATCAATCTGATACGAAAAAGAAGATAATTTTTATGAAAAAACAGAACTTGAGAGAGTTTCAAGTAGGTTTCAGATTCTGAAACATAGAATCCCATTTGATTTCTTCCAGATCTTTTCCCCAGTAAGTATCTTGGCAATTCTGAGAATAAAGTTTCTCTTCTTTGAAACTGTAATCGAAAACCATGGGACTTAAGAAGCTCTCGAGTCTACAAGGAGTCCCATTGGTCAACAGCAACATCTCTTGCTTATCGAATTCGCCATTTCCGTTGCTTGACAACACAGATCTCTTGTTTCTCTTCATTAAACCACCTTTCCATTTCCAACTCCTTCTGCTACTTCTCTTCGGCACCAACACCAGAGCTCGAGACGACGAAGACTCTTCGCGGCGGATCCAGGCGAGTACGTGATCAGAGAAACATTTGCCGGTCTTCTTTAACGCAATCATGACTCTGGAGATCGATAGAGACGTGAGGAGAGGAGATTGCTTGCGATCTAGAAGAGCTAGTTTGAGGATCTCGAGGCGGTGCTTGGCAATAGAGATTCCCATGCTCTGGAGGAATTCGTGGTTGAAGTAAGCAATATCTTCATGTTCGAGCTCATTCTTGGTGAAGGAAAGTGCGTATTCGTGGATGAGACAAGGTTCAAGATTTGTTGTGGAGAGCCATGAAAACCAATCCATTTCTCAATAAGGTTTCTGTGTTGTGTGTGTATGCGCGTATAGACATATATATAAAGGAAAGTGAGTAGAAGCTTTTTCTTTTCTTTTTTACTTTTAAAAAGTAGTGGGCTTCGTCGTTAAGTTAGTTGATGCGTAAAGATAGAACTAAATTTTAATAAAATTTCAAATAAACAAAATAAAATCTCAATCGATGAAATGACGAATAAAATAAATAATAGAATTACTGGAGTGAAAAAGATTTTGCGAGGCAATAAAATAGAAAATGGGAAAGATTTGTAGAATATCGAGAAAGTGTGCGAGAGTGTGGACAGTGGAGAATGGCCATCAGTCATAATAATAACGGTGTGGGGAAATGAGCAAACACAGTGGGATCTTTGCTTTTTTACTTTTGTGTTTACAGATTTACTATTGTCGTTTGTAACTAAAAGGTAAATTGTATACATAATGGTGTTTTACTTTGGATTTACAAAAACATACAACAAGATTAAAATAAAAAAAATTTTGAATCCGGATAAAATTGATTTTGTTAGAACGCGAAAAACCGAATAGGAAAAACAATTTACGGATCAAAACGATTTAAAAAATAAATTAAAAAAATACAAATTCGTTTAGGCGAATTTGATCTTTTTCCTTAATTCAATAAATCTCTCGTAGTGTAGCGGTTTGATGAGATTTTGAATCCCAAGATACAACCACGATAAGACTATAATCGCAACACTCGATTATAGAATCTACGAACAACAATTTACGCCATACTCTCGAGCCTTATAGTGCGAAAATGGAAGATGGTGAGAAGAGGGATCGGTGGAAACGATTTGGGAGAGAATGTGAAAGGGGTGGCGGCCGAATTTGGTTAATGAAGATTAAGGCTTGTTTTTATAGCCTTAAGGGAGCGGTTTTCGCAACCCTAAAACGTGGGAGGAAACCAAACCGACGAAAAAATCGTGGATGATTAGAAGAGAAAATCGTGAATATGGTTTAGGGTTTTGACTCGGTTTTAGGCCAAAACCGTAATCAAAATTTGGCCCAAAAAGAACCTTATTGGGTCTACAACCATTTGCCAAGACCCAAGACCGAGCCCGGTGCGGCGGCACGAATGGCTTGGTCTTTTTTTCTCTCCAACTCTTTTAATCTACTACATGAGCTCTCCCATTTATATAGTAGAAAATTTTTTTTCAAGTTTCCAATGTGAGACTTTTGTCCCTGCTTATTAATTTAGCCAACAAACTTATGGATTCTAAATGAGCCCAATTGCCCATTTTTTATTCACATTCCAACAAATTTTTGTAATCAATATTTGGGTCATATACCCAAATTGAACATGCAAATATTGTTCAAAAATTATTCCAACAATCTCACACATGAATAGAAATGACTCTATATATACAATGCAAAATCGATAGACTCAATGAATTCTAATATCTAGACGTATTCTATAAACTAAACACAAGTACTTTCGAGAATATAAACAAAAATTTACTGTATCTGAGTTGGTAACATGTTTATTAACAACATTAACCAAATTTTAGGTGAAAGTTAATGATTAACAACATTCTGTTAATTTGGTTCACAAACACTTAAAATTGTTTGTTCACTCTTTATAACCTTTATGCTTTTTTTTTGCTATGCCAAGTTTTTTTCAACAAATCTTCCCTTTTTGATATAAAAATTTACGTATTAAAAATAAAATTAAAAGAAAGAGAATAAACTATGAGAAAGAAAAAGTTAAACAAAAGATTAATTTATACTCAACCTTAGTTCCTTAATTATCATGAGCCTCGGTGAGTTAATTATCATAAATTTACTAACAAACAAATCGACATTCTATCTGCCACTTTATTTACTTTGACATATATATATATATATATATATATATATATAAGTGAAAGTTGAACAGCCAAATTGGTGACAAGCTTAAAAACTTAGTTTTGTTATTCAAATAATTCTTTAACTAGATTTATACCCACGCATGGCATGGAGAAAAATATTCGTAAATTATATTTTATTAAATTAAATATTTATATAGTTTTAAATTTTATTTAAAATTATTTTTAATATTAATTTTGTATATATAAATTAAAAAATAAAAATAATTTTTTTTTATAAATTTAATAATATTTTTTTATTATTTTAATAAAATATATTAATACTATAACAAATTAATAACAATAGAATATATTATAATTATTCGAATAAGTTAAACTTATTTATATATTTATTTGAAATTTACTATAATGATGAAACGTAAATATGGTACTTGTGTTAATAACACGTGAGAGTAAAATTATTTTTTTAAATTGTTTCTCAAATAATATATTAGAGATTCAGTAATAAATTAAATCTATTTATATTTATTTGAAATTATTTATAAATTAACGTATTAAAAATTTTAATAAATAAAAATTATTGTTTTTGTAAATATAATACTATTTTTGGTTAGTTGAATAAAATATATTGATTCTCTAACCAAATTAATATCAGTGGCATGCATTATAATTATTCTAGTAATTTAAACTCTTTTATATATTTAAACTGAAATTCGTTTTGGTGTTGAAACATTAGCATAATATTTTTATTATATATTTTTGTTATCTCATAAGGTTACTTTATTAAAAAGATCTCAAATAATATATTAGGGATATATATATATATATACGTTATTATCTATATAAATTAATAACACAATAAATTAATAAATAATTCTAGATCTATTTATATAAACATTAACAAAATGAGATAATAGAGTACCATAATATTTTAAAAATTATAATAAAATATAGTCCCAACAATAGTGGTAATTATGTACACTTACAAAAGATAACTTACTAAATATGATTACAACATTAGTTTGTTTATCTACTATTATTTTTGTAAAAGATATCATTTACTGTAATAAACTTTTGTTGACCAGAAAAAATAACTAATTATATATTTTTTAGTTGTTTTGTCCGGAATTTTCTTGATATAACAAAAAAGGAAAAGATACTTGGGAGAGTAAAGTAATCGAAATAGAAAAATGAAGAATATAGAAAATAGCAAAGCAATATAACTTTTATCTGAACGTATGGAGAAGAAGGGAACACAGACATAAGTGGAAAGTGATTTCATTCTTTTGACTAAGATTAATTTAAATATTCCTGACAAGAAACATTACTTTCAAACATAAAGAATACTTACTACATAATTATCCGTTCTTCTTTTGTGTACTTTTCTATTTCATTTAATATTATATTTTACTTGATAGATATAGTCTTTAAATTTTTGTGTTTGTAGTATCATATTTCTCAAAAGAAAGTTTTTGATTGTACATTAACTTTAATAAAAACAATATAAATCATTTGTAATTTTGTAAATGGTGCACCAATGAACCATACCAACTTTCATAATTTTTGTCATTATTATTAATTCGTTTTGTTTTTCGTAATTTTAAAATATAGTGAGTTATCATTTTGGACAATATTTTAATTTAAAATTTTCTATTGCATGCAATAGTTTTTATCTAATAAAACTGATATTTTAGATTTTACCAAAAATACAATACTAAAAATAAGTATTTTTCATTTCTTGTGGTTTTGCAAAATGAAACCGTTATAATTATTCAAATAAAATATTTTTTATTATTTTTTCCCCATGATACCATGTAAGCATCATAAGAATTTGTGTCCTTACAACCTACTTCATGTGATTGCATTCACAACAAATCTGAGATACAAATTTTTGGTCTCTGGAATAAAATAACTAAAAATTGAAAGACACGAAATTTGATTTTTTATACTTTTTACTACATCCTGAATTTGCTAATGAAAATGATTTAAGCTTTATATTTATATACATCTAAAACTGAAAAAATGTGGAGAGAACATAAAAGAGCATCGAGTGATTCAAAAATGATTGAGCTATTAGTTAAAATGGTGTTGTATTGTTTCTGTTAGAAACACTAATCATGACTTCTTTGGACTAAATTTTAGTCTTGTCGACTTTCTCTACATTTGTGCTGTTACTATTCGCTTATTATATCGTTGTTTTATAATCCATACCAAACAATAATACATTTAAAAAGATATTATCATACGTTTCTTTAAATTTCTATCATTTTCATAAGCAATTCACTAAAACTCATTTCATATTGAGAGATTTGTGTTATTATGATACTGATTATTACAATTTTGGACCATTTTGCTGGATAAAAACAAAGGATTTATGCATATGAAAAATCCAAAAAAGCTGAGGTGAATAGAACTGAGAAATACCAATAGAGAGAATTTAGTATTAATTTATCATCTTTAATACATTATTTAAGAAATATTTTAATAAAATAGTTTTATCCTAACATATTATTAACAAAAAAGTATGTATTATTACCATAATGAATTTCAAAAAATATATAAATGAGTTTAAATTATTAGAATAATTACAATATATGTCATTGTTATTAATTTAGTTAGAGAATTAATATAGCGCAATTGTTTAAAATAGCACTTTTTTAAGTTTTTGTTCCAAAATAATATCATTAGTTTAAATTTCTAATAATAGTATAAATTTAAGATTAAAATACATTAAAACTATATTTTAATAAAAAATTAAATCATAATTTAGAAAAAATGAACCAAAATATAATAGTTTAAGTTTATGTATAATTTATTTAAAGTAAATAAATATTTTACATAATAATTTGTACTATTTTTAGGAATTTAATTTTTGGATGATAGATTTGAAAAATAAATTTTAAAACGTAATATTTTATAGTATTACTCGTTAATATATTTTATTAAACTAATCAAAATATTATTAAATTCGTAAAAAAAATTATTTTTATTTTTAATTTATATATACAAAATAACTATTAAAAAATAATTTTAAATAAAATTAAAAATTATACAAATATTTAATTTATATTTATTAATAGATAATATTATATAATATATAAATATTTTTGTGGAAGTATAAATCTAATTTATAATTTCCAGTATTGGTAAGTTAGGGCTGAGCTGAATCACAGCGTCACTTTCTCGTGAGAGTGAGGCTTTTTGGACAGACACGCTGCATGGGCCCCACTTATATTGCTTTTGGCCTCATCCTTTTTTCTAAATATATAATTTATTGAGTTTTCCAAATATAATTAATCTGTAATATTTTCTCACACTAAATGTTTTGTCATAATTTCCATCAATTGTAGTCGGTCATCATTTTAAATAATTTTAGTTATTTTTTAAAGTTTATAACTATAAATAAATATAAAAATCGAAAAAATCAGTTTTTGTGAAGCACATCATTCAGTGAACCCAGGAAACATAACTACCATACGTCAATAATGACAAAAGAACTACCATACGTCAATTTAATTGCTCATTTCAATAAAAAAAAATCTTATGCTTACTCAACCACTAAAGTTTGATTTCAATGTTAATTATAACCGTTCGTAATAAAACCTATTTAATATTGGGAAACATAAACTAAATTTTGTATATATACTGTTAAAGAATGCACACATATACTTGCAGTTGAATATATTAAAGAATGTAATTTCACTTTACGTGTGAGGATGGCGAGAGGACAGTGTTTAAGTTTATGTGTAGAGATGTCATATACTGAAACACGCGAGTGACTTTAAAAAGTAACATTAGTTACTCTTCCTGCAACCATCGGAATCTTGTCCCTCTTATTTCTCTATCTATTTATATCTTCAATATATTCGGTCTTAATTATTTAAAATACTTAATTTTGTGTTACTTACTTCTTAGATCTTTCGTACTACCTCTACCTTTGTTTAAACCGAAACCACATAATTCCGATCTACCTGCTCCTAGTTTGTAGCCATTTAATAACTTCAATCGAGGTTATTGTATTTTTATATACGCTGTTCGAGAGAAATAAGAATTTACAATAGTAATCCATACATACAAGAAAAAGATATTAAAGAATAATATAATAAAAAAAATAAACGATAATGTTGGTGGACCAAAAATGTTTACCAATACAATATTTAACTAGATTTATATCTGTAAAAAAATATTCACAAATCATATAATATTTTTATTATTAAATATAAATTATATATTTATATAATTTAATTCTTATTTAAAATTATTTTAATATTGATTTTTGTATATATAAAATAAGGAAATAAAATAATTATTTTTTATAAATATAATAATATTTTTAGTTAGTTTAATAAAATATATTAATTTTTAATTTAATTAATAACAATAACATATAGTATAATTATTCTAATAATTGAAAAATATTAATATATTTAATTAAAATTCACAGAAATTTTTGTTAATAAATAAGATTATTTTTTTAAATGTTTTTTGAAAAATACATTACAGATTCTAAAAATATTTATAAATATCTTATAGGGTATTCATATCGTGCGAGTAAATCGCGATAAAACGAAAAGAGGTATGGACTTTTTCGTATCCTGCCGAGATGAAAGAGTAGCTTCTTACGAGTTGAACATTTTCTCCATATTATCGTAATATTAGTCAAACGTAAGGGTAAGAATTCAAGATTAAAGTTGTGTCGTGCCACGAGGGATCTGAGACAAGTCTGACACGTTGAATGATACTTTAGCCGTTAGATTTCGTCTTCCGCGCCACCGTACGAAATCGAAGCTTATTGCGATGTAGAGGACCACAGCTCCTTGGAGTATAGCTGGCAACTAATTTTCTAGCCGATAACGTCGAGAATTGTAGCCGATTAAGTTTTAGGGATAAGCAGAGCAGCTTATCACTTGTGCTTATTGCATGTAGTCTTCTTATCATGATAGGTAGAGTAGCTTATCAGAATCCAATTATCTGTCACCTTCTCTTATTAAAATCTCCATTTCTGCAAGTTTTAATGTCCGTATAAATATTATTAAAGAGAGAGAAAATCCCTTCTCTAGAGAGATAGAAGAAGCTTTTCTTTTCTTCTTTCAAATTTCCTTTTTTCGGTAGGGAAAAAGAGTCCAAAAATCAATACCATCACCTCTTTCGTCTCTGGAGAGAGAAACGTTGGTCTTCCATCATCGATCTCTTTCTTCCTTCATGGTAAGTAAGCTTCACGCTTCTACCTTTGCTTCTCTGTTAATGGAATCTAGCTGTTTCGAGTTTATTTTTCAGAAATTTCAGATTTATTTTCTTTTCCTTTTGCCCTAGCTTTTCTGGGTTTTGCTTTTTTCCCCCTTTCTGATAATTATTTTGCCTTTTCTCATGTAGTAAAAAAAGATTCTTTTTTAAGCTATTTAATTCGATCGACAATTCCAGGAAGACCTAAATTTCCTAATTTTTCGTTATCTGCACAGATATGGAGAATTTTTGAATATATATATATTTTTACATATATAGGTTCAATTCTAGTTACAAGTTCCCTTTCCGTGTTTTTTAGTTCCCATAATCTCCAAACCCGGATTTTAGCCCATTTCCGCCAGTTGTGCTTATCTCGCCACTGTTTATTTTGCAGATCTGGTGAAAGCTTTGGGGTCTTGTGCATCTGAGTTGAAAAGTCTAAGGAAGTGAGAGAAACATGTCATCTCTTAGTAGAGAGCTTGTCTTCTTAATCTTACAGTTTCTCGATGAAGAGAAGTTTAAAGAGACTGTTCACAAGTAATCTTACTCTGTACATTTCACGCGCCTCTTTCGATATAATTCATGGAGATAACTCAGTTACCAAATGACCTGTTAGCGCTCGTGTTGGTTAATGCTTGCTTTGTAAATTTTTGATGTCAGGCTTGAACAGGAATCTGGGTTTTTCTTCAATATGAAGTATTTTGAGGATGAGGTGCACAATGGAAACTGGGATGAAGTGGAAAAATATCTCTCTGGTTTCACAAAAGTAGATGATAATAGATACTCAATGAAGATATTCTTCGAGATAAGAAAGCAGAAGTATCTCGAGGCTTTGGATAAGTAATGGGGCTTTGTGTTTACTTTCAGTGAAACACAACAAAATGAGTTTATTTATAATTGACATGGTGACTTTTTTGGTAGGCATGATCGTCCCAAGGCGGTGGATATATTAGTGAAGGATTTGAAAGTGTTTTCAACTTTTAATGAAGAGCTTTTCAAGGAAATAACGCAACTCTTGACATTAGAGAATTTTCGGTAAAGTCATAATGAATTTAATGCGAAAGAAAGATGATGCAGAGGATTAAGTGTTTGAGTTTTATCAATTTTCAGGGAGAATGAACAGTTGTCCAAGTATGGGGACACCAAGTCTGCAAGAGCTATCATGTTGGTGGAACTCAAAAAGCTGATTGAGGCGAATCCGCTATTCCGTGATAAATTGCAGTTTCCTACTCTTAGAAATTCAAGGCTGAGGACTTTGATCAACCAGAGGTTAATTGCTTTGTCCCTTAATCATTTTGTCTTATCCACTTCAAGTTGTTGGCATTAACTCATTCTACCTTTTGTTACTGCATAACCCGCAGCTTAAACTGGCAACATCAGCTTTGTAAAAACCCAAGGCCAAATCCAGATATAAAGACTCTTTTTGTGGATCACTCGTGTGGCCCTCCAAATGGCGCGCGGGCTCCATCGCCTGTGAACAATCCACTGCTGGGAGGACTACCAAAAGCTGGAGGATTTCCTCCTTTAGGCGCACATGGGGTAATTTAATTTCTATCTTTTTATTTAGTTCTCCTAAAGAGCCAAGTATTTGATTGTCTCTATGTCCCCAGCCATTTCAACCAACGGCCTCACCTGTCCCAACTACTCTTGCTGGTTGGATGTCTACTCCATCCTCTGTCCCACATCCAGCTGTCACAGCAGGAGCCATTGGGCTTGGTGGTCCATCGATCACAGGTACTTTGCTTGCTTATCAAATATATTGTTGTTAATTCATACAAACATTGTGTGATCTATGCAGTGTGCTTAGTTTCTTACTATGGAGCTTCTTTCCTGTTTTTGTATAGCGGCATTGAAGCACCCGAGAGCTCCTACAATCAATGCCACTTTAGATTACCCTTCAACGGATTCTGAACATGTCTCAAAAAGAACAAGGCCTATGGGAATCTCTGACGAGGTGAATTTAGGTGTGAACATGTTACCAATGTCATTTCCAGGGCAGCCCCATGGTCACACGCCGGCTTTCAAAGCACCTGATGACTTGCCCAAGACAGTTGCACGAACTTTGACTCAGGGCTCATCTCCCATGAGCATGGATTTTCATCCAATTAAACAGACTCTACTTCTAGGTCTGTGTGTGCTTCCACGTAAAAATAATAATCACCAGTGATTTTCTGATCTCGATTGCATTGTTGTACCAGTTGGTACAAATGTAGGGGATATCGGACTGTGGGAAGTTGGCTCTCGGGAAAGATTAGTACAGAAGACCTTCAAAGTCTGGGATTTGAGTAAATGTTCAATGCCCTTGCAGGTGCTTATGCATAGCAACACCAAAATTTCAATATTGGTATATGTTATTGACTCAATTATTTGTGTCTTCAGGCTGCCCTAGTGAAAGAACCTGTCGTTTCTGTCAACCGTGTGATATGGAGCCCTGACGGTTCCTTGTTTGGTAAAGAACTCGCCTTTAAATCCATATAGTACACAAAAATGCAACTTTATAAGCCAACCCAACGTTCTCGATTCCAGGAGTTGCTTACTCGAGGCATATTGTACAACTATACTCTTATCACGGAGGTGAAGACATGAGGCAACACCTTGAGGTCTGATCACATTCACAACCTTCTCCTCTGGCATTCTTTTTCCCATGGGGGTTGTCTTGTAATATTGTGGTTATAATTATATCAGATTGATGCTCATGTTGGTGGTGTGAATGATATTGCCTTCTCGACTCCAAACAAGCAACTATGTGTAATAACCTGTGGTGATGACAAAACCATCAAGGTCTGGGATGCTGCAACGGGTGTCAGAAGGCATACTTTTGAAGGTCACGATGCTCCTGTTTACTCCGTCTGTCCTCACTACAAGGAAAACATTCAGGTAAGCTTAGCTACCTGTCTTGAATCTTGATCTCCCTCCCTTGCATTACATGTTTTAGATTGTTGATTTTTTGTTTTCTTCTTATCTTCAAGTTCATATTTTCGACAGCTCTCGATGGGAAAATTAAGGCATGGTTGTATGATAATATGGGTTCTCGAGTTGACTATGATGCACCTGGTCGATGGTGTACTACAATGGCTTATAGTGCAGATGGATCTAGGTTATTCTCTTGTGGGACGAGTAAAGATGGAGAGTCTTACATAGTTGAATGGAATGAAAGCGAAGGAGCTGTTAAAAGAACTTATCAAGGATTCCACAAGCGTTCTCTTGGTGTTGTGCAGTTTGATACAACTAAAAACCGTTATCTAGCTGCGGGTGATGATTTCTCCATTAAGTTCTGGGATATGGACACTGTACAACTTTTAACTGCCATTGATGGCGATGGAGGTCTACAGGTATGCCAACAAAAAAGCCTAATTTGGAAACTTTTCAGATATTTTTTTGGAGAATCTTCTTAAATTAAGTTTCTAATATTAAACTAGGCAAGCCCGCGTATCCGGTTTAACAAGGAAGGCTCTCTCCTGGCCGTGTCTGGAAACGAGAATGTTATCAAGGTTATCGCAAACTCAGATGGTCTAAGACTCTTGCACACTTTTGAGAACATTTCATCTGAATCCTCCAAGGTACTTTGAATCTTTTCTTTTTGTTGTTCAAACGGTACTTTAAATCTAAGCTAATCGTTAAATTGCTTATGTCCAATTTGAAAGTTTCGTCAACACTTCATTTCTACATATGCAGCCTGTGATAAACAGCATTGCAGTGGCAGCTGCTGCAACGAGTGCTGGACTCGCAGATCGATCAGCCAATGTTGTTTCCATCCAAGGAATGGTAATAAATATGGTTTTTTGTTTCATTCACTCATTTTATTTGATCCATCATTCATCATCAGTGTCTTTTATAGAACGGAGATTCGCGGAATATGGTGGATGTGAAACCAGTAATTACAGAAGAATCAAATGATAAGTCAAAGATATGGAAGCTTAATGAAGTCAGTGAGCCTTCTCAATGCAGATCACTGAGACTCCCTGAGAATCTGAGAGTCGCCAAGGTTATATAACTATACATTTTTTATCAATGTACAGGCTATATATATGGGTTTTCTTTTCTGAAGATAAAAGTGATGACTTTTTGCAGATATCGAGATTAATTTTCACGAATTCTGGAAACGCTATCTTGGCTTTGGCATCAAACGCTATTCATCTTCTATGGAAATGGCAGCGTAATGACCGCAACGCAAGTGGAAAGGTAAAGTTGACTATTTATTACTTGGTCAAATATTGATACTGATGTCGACATCTCAATTTTCCATGATAAATTCGTGTAGGCAACAGCTTCTTTACCGCCTCAGCAATGGCAACCAGCAAGTGGGATCCTCATGACTAATGACGTTGCTGAAACCAATCCTGAGGAAGCTGTACCTTGTTTTGCTTTATCCAAAAATGATTCATATGTAATGTCAGCCTCCGGTGGAAAGATATCCTTATTTAACATGATGACGTTTAAGGTAATGAGGACATTCAGATGCTTACGCGTTGATGTTTTGTGTATGCATTTGAACTGACTCTTGTTGGCTAATAATTTTGCAGACAATGGCTACTTTCATGCCACCACCTCCTGCTGCTACTTTTCTTGCTTTCCATCCTCAAGACAACAATATCATCGCTATTGGAATGGATGATAGTACTATTCAGATTTATAACGTCCGTGTTGATGAGGTAATGAATCGAAATCTCTAGAGAAGAATGTAGAAAAGAAGAAACAGTGTTTTGCTTGTTGATATGATAGTCAACATTGCTCTTTGTTTGCTTGTGCAGGTAAAGAGTAAGCTTAAAGGTCATTCAAAGAGAATAACTGGGCTTGCCTTCTCCAACGTATTAAATGTGTTGGTTTCGTCTGGAGCAGATGCTCAGGTTCCTGCCTTAAGCCATCTTGTTTTGTTTTATTGAGAATCAATGAACACAAGAACAGTCTTTTAAATGTTTTTTCTTGTTGTTGTTGTAGCTTTGTGTTTGGAACACAGATGGATGGGAGAAGCAGAGAAGCAAGGTTCTGCCACTTCCACAGGGAAGACCAAACAGTGCACCTTCAGATACTCGTGTTCAGTTCCATCAAGATCAAGCTCACTTCCTCGTCGTGCACGAGACACAGCTTGCTATTTACGAAACTACCAAGCTCGAATGCATGAAACAGGTAATTTAGTTGTAGTCCTCTTTCTTTCTCTCTAAGATCTACACTTGTACTTTGCGTTTGAAAGATCAATTGTTTTGTCAGTGGGCCGTGCGTGAATCTTTAGCTCCGATCACTCATGCCACTTTCTCATGCGATAGCCAATTGGTCTACGCGAGTTTTATGGATGCAACAGTTTGTGTATTTAGCTCTGCAAATCTGAAATTGCGTTGCCGGGTCAACCCTTCCGCGTATCTGCCAGCTACTCTCAGGTAAACAAGAATCTTGAATTTTTTTAATCTGACAAAAGTAAAACAGAAAAAAACCAGAGGAATCAAGAAAAAACGTTTCAATACATCAATCGGTAAGTGGTTTCTTATTCATTTGCAGCAATTCAAACGTGCATCCATTGGTGATTGCGGCACATCCACAAGAACCAAACATATTTGCAGTTGGTCTCTCGGACGGAGGAGTTCATATATTCGAACCGCTTGAGTCTGAAGGTAAATGGGGAGTGGCTCCACCAGCTGAGAACGGTTCAGCGAATGGTGCACCTTCCGTTGGTGCATCTGCCTCTGATCAGCCACAGAGATAATCCCATCCGATCCTATCCGAGCGTCAACATACCTCTCTCATTCGCTTTTTCATTTCTTTCTTTTTGATCTTTTTACCACCCAAGGATTCTAACATGTTTACATGTAACATATATATATATATATATATAATCTACTAGTAAAGTTGGGTAAGAACAAACAGTGTTGCTGTTTCCGACTCTTTTCTTCATAAATTTTCTCGTGTGCAAGAAAGATTTTTCAATGATAATATAATACAAGAATATATTTCAGATTTCCATACATTTACAAGAGCCATCTGTTTGTTTTCACTCGAGTGTAAATAAACACACCAAACAGTCCCAAAAGTTGCCACATCGAAGAATCCTTTTCCAGCCTTAGCATGGAAAATTTTATTTACAGTTTCTTCAGCAAATAATCCGAAGAAGTGAATAGTTTTCACGACGACATATATACAAGGAGGAAGATGGATGGTTTTGTCTGAGACCAGAAGAGATCGATCTATGTACAGAGATTGTGAACTTGCCTTTTCTTGACATATTTTATTCAGGACGGAAGTTGACTAGGTTTGGTAGATCGGTCGCCTGAAGCTTCCTGATGTCGTTGGCAGAGACCTTGCAGGACTCCAAGGTCAGTGATTTCAGCTTCTTCAAAGGCTTCAAGTGACGAAGTCCTGAGCTTGTTACTCGAGAGTTTGAGACGTTTAGAGAGACCAATCCGGACAATCCTACCGATTTATGAGAACATATGTTTCAGGTAACACTTGATATGTCTGGTCAAATTAAAAAAACGATGATTATTTGTAATTTTACCGGAAATCAACTCCAGTGTTTTATCTGTGAGATTGGAGTTTTGTGATAGATTGAGAAGTGTGAGGGATGATAGCTCTTGAATGTTCTTCACACCAGCATCAGTTAATCCACCACCACATATCTCAAGTGACTCCAGCTTCTTCAGGCCTACATTGAAAGAAAACCAACAGAAAGGCTATAGGAAACACAAGACGAGAATCTAGTATTTGGAAATGAAGCATTCAACACTTACTTCGTAGATTATTTGTTCCAGAATCTGTGATACGAGCACCGAAGAGATCGAGGTGAGTCAACCCACTCAAACCTGGCACAAAAACAGATAGGACAATTTGGCTTTTACTCAAGAAGAACCTATAAGGCTATAACCGCATCCTACAAAGGAAAATCAGTTGTGGACAGTCATAATTCATGAGCAGAAACGAGAATCATTGGAATCACTTACTTGTAAGCGTGGAAAGGCCAGCATCCGTAACATGACGGGCATCCAGATTCAGTGTTCTAAGAGATGACAAACCAGACAATTTCCTTAAACCGCTATCTGTCACAACAGTGAATGACAAGTTTATGCTCTCCAGGTTTGACAGACCTATATACAACAACACCAATGCGCTGATCAACACTGACATAGATTATTCTGCAGTCAGCATAAACTAAAGAACACACAAGATTGAAAATGTCAATGAAAAAGGAAGGGAAGATGTTTGACCAGAGAGATGGCGAAGCCCATGGCTTCCTACTTCCGTATCGGACAACTCCAGAGATTTCAACCCAAGCAAACCTAAAACCACATGAGTATGTTTGAATATCAGATAATCCATGATAGAAAACAAACGCCAGTAGCAATCACCTGATAGATGTACCAGTCCTTCGTCACCAATTCTACAAGAGTCCAAGTTCAAGCTCTCCAACTTTGTCAAACCTGAGAATATAATTGATATTGTTAAGAAAATTAGCAGTCATTTCGCAGACAGCAAGACATGTGGACGAGAGATGAATAAAACAGAGAGAAAGTAGAAATACGAATATAGAAGGAAGTGAGACCTCTCAGGTGGGCCAAGCATGAATTTGTAATATTGTTCATTCCCAAGTTTAATATCTTTAAAGCAACTAATTCTGCAAAGGAGGGTGAAAAAAGGTCATCTCCACAGCAGAGAACTTCATGAGTATTATAAAACAAGAACTTTTAACTGTGAGGATGTTATGTAACACTCACCAGGAAACTTTTCACACCCGCTGTCTGAAAAGTTGCATCTATTGAGGTTCAAAAACATCAACCCTGTAAGAGCTATATGAACAAATAAGAAAAATGTTTGTATGAGTTCACCTGGCAGAAAGTCATCAAATGTTTTGTCGAAAAAGTATCACACATCCGATTGACCATAAAGATGTCTATACAAACCTGTAAATGTGTCCAAGCATGCAGCCGTAACATGACGACATCCCTCCAAGTTCAATAAATTAAGCTTGTTTAGCCCTGATGCAAGCATGTTGGCAAAATTGAATTTAAACGGATGAGGCAGTTAAATGATCCAACTAAAGGTACACCGAGAAGATGTGGGCAAAGGGTGAAAAAAAAAGTAAAATGATCAAAACCTTCAATGCCAATACCTTTAAGGTAGCTGATACCAAAATCGGTAATCCTACTGCAGCAAATCTGTAAGCTCCTCAGATTTATAAGTCCTGAATCAAAAAGGAGTAAGCAATTCTATTTGGGAAAGTTTAGAAAATAAGTGAAGGAGATGCATGTCCTTGCTTACCTGAGAGAGGCTCCAGATCTGCATCGGTTATGCAGTTACACCACTTTATATTGAAGGACTCTAATTTGGTTAAATCTGGAGAAGACATTACCGAGCTCTCAATAACAGAGATGTTTGAAAACCGGCAATAATCACAAGAAATATAAATAAAACACAAAGCTATCTACCTCGCAGGTGAACAAGCCCACCGTGAATCCCAGGACACTTCTCAAGATCTAGTTTCTTCATGTTAACCAAGTTGGAAAATGAACGCATACCTTGTGCAGTGATTGCAGCATTTCTTCTGAAGCTCAAGCTTGTCAAATTCGAAAGGCCTGAAATTTTTTGTTGATAGTTGTCATTGAACTGGAAGCAGATTCATCAAACAAAGAAAGAAAATCGGGTATAACTTTAATGTAGTAACTACAGTTAGGAAACATCCACATACAAAGTAAAAGGAAAATATTGATATAAAAAATAGTATGACATATTGCTTTCATATACATCGACTAGAAAGGTCTGAAAATGAGCAACGTTTACCGCTGAGATGCTCGAGTCCACGGTTCGATATCTGATCACAGAAATTAAAATTTAAGGCTTCCAGGTTTTTGCAACCTTTTAAAGAAACCAGCCCAGAGTCTGTGATATCAGACCCGGAAAAGTCAACAGAAAGCAACGATGTACTTTGCGAGGAGATGACATCCATCCAGTCATCGTTAACTCCAGGGTAGTCTCCCAAGTAAAGATCCTGTTGTCCCAAAATGTGAGTCAGCGAAAGATTTCCATTATAAAAATAGGACATGACCATGAAAGGTAGTAACAAGAGAAACACCAAGGACTTTACCTGGATTGCACAGTCCCGAAAAGCCTCAAGAGACTTCAAATTTAATCGTTGGGAATACACCAGTTCATCAAAAATCTGCTGACTGATATCTCTGGGTAGGTCAGAGAATTTAGTATATCTATCGATGTCCTGTGATGCAACAAAATTCAACACAATTGGTTAGCGGATAGCAAACCAAAACTAGAGCCTGGTAAGTGGAAACAATATACCTCCTGTATCTTGCGGACACAGAGCTCCATAAGCGATGGGCATTCTCCATTTTTCCGCTTAACATCTGAGCTGGACCTAGAGAGCAAAGTTGCTAACCATTTCGAACTTGAACTCTTGCTATATTTTCCAGAAACACCTCTGTTTAAAATATCCTCGACTTGTTGATCTCTCTTCCTTGAGCACGCTCCTCCCATGGTGATGTAATCCAGAATCATCAATCTTCTTTAGACACTGAAACAGAGCGCGATCATAATCCATCGCTGACGTCAAACTTAGCTTAGAAAATACTCAAAAGTTCCCTTAGTCTCCCATAAATGGAAAATAAATGAACTTTTCATTAAACTTCTCGGGATATTATGCATCAAAAAGTCAAAAACCATATTCACCTTCTCAAAGACACCCTCAATTTTTCAGGAATGGTCATCCAAAAGAGACAAATAAAGAAATTACGATGCAATGATTCGAACTCGGATCAATCGGATGGAAACAAGCGCAAACAATAATAATAAAAAAAAAAAGAAGAGACAAGTGTTATTCAACACTACATGACCAAGAGTAAAACCCAGAAACCCAAAGTAAACCTGATTCGAACACAATCAAATAAAAAGTAAACGAGATTAGCAGCTTAATATAAAAGATAGTGATGAACGGAGCATAAGGAAAACTGTTCACCAGGAAACAGTTGTACTAATTTATCGATTTACCACACATCAAAACAAAAGAGTAAGCCGATACGTACCGAATCATCGCAGCGATAGAGCGTTGATTATTATTTGGCCTGATGAAAATTTCTGGAGTTTTAGCAGCCCTCTTCCTCTTTGATCAAACCTTTTATTGTTGTTGTGCTTTTGACGAGACGGTGAGGAAGAAAAAGAGAGGAGTATAGAGATGTGCAAGTGGCCGTGAGCCGAGCCTGACTCTGAACCTACAATCGCATGACACGTGTAAGATGAATCACCTTTAACGCGATACGGAGTTAGGTTTGGAATAATCTAATGCGTTTCGAGATAAGATGGAAGAATAAAGAAAGCCGAGGGTCCCACTACCTTGAAGTTTCTGTGATTATTTATTGTCTGTTGTGATCCTCTGTTTTCTTTTTATTTTTTACTTCAGAAAAAAATATCCATCTAAATACATCAATTAACAAAACCCCAAACGTCGGCAAGAGTATTCCTCTGATAATATTCCGTGTTTGAACTTTTACAGGGAAACTCCTAAATTTCATCGTTAAGAGTAGTCACGTTTATGCTTTCAAAATCAAAACATTGGAAATAAATAAAACTAGATTTTGACCGACGCGATGCAAAAAATATTTATAAATAATAATTATTTATTTATTTTATTAATTTAATTTATATATATATAATTTATTTCATATTTAAAATAATTTTTTAAAATTTTTTAATATTGATTACGAAAATAAAATAGATAATAAAATTGAATTATACAAATAGATTTAAAATAGTTTTATTTTGGATAATATTATACATATGATAAATATTCAATTAAACTAAACTTTTGTTTTATATTTTGTTTGATTAATATTTCAAAATTTATATTTTTTATATATTATATTTATATTTTATTATAAAATAAGTCGAAATATTACAGATTTACATATAATATACGGTATAATGATAATTTTTATAAATATTCTAGTCTTAAGTAATATTTATCTTAAAAAACTCTAATAGTGTGACACATCAGCGTGACACACTTGTAAATCACACATAAGATTATTTTGTTAAAAAAAATTTCAAATAATATATCAGGAATTTTGTTGTTATCAGTACAAAACTTAAAATCGGTTGAATATACCATTTGTATATTATACAATTAGTTAACTAATATTCGTTGAAAAAATGGTAAACTTATGAATCTCAATCTCGACCGCTGGATCGAAATCGAAACAAACAAATATCCAATACTGAGAGAAAGAGCGTAAATTCTGAAGTTACATATCGAATGTTTATCTGTGTCGAACCTTCACGGGTTTACCTTAAACCCTAACAATAATGGCGACACTGTTAAGACTCGACACAGCCACCACTTTCCTTGCTTTCAACGTTCCCCGTGCCGGCACGTCGTTGAATCATCGTTTCGCTTCTGCTAGTCTCAGGAGAGCCACAGTTTCCGTCAGAAGGAAGCCGTCGCTGTTCAATTCCGTTGCGGTTTACTCTCACAGTCGGGGGAGATTTTACTCCACCTTTGCCTCTGCTTCCGAGCTGGCGGTTGCGGATACCGAACATTATTTCGATGATTCCACTGAGATTCCGCCCGACAATCGAATTCCGGTCACTATAATCACTGGATTCCTGGGTTCTGGGAAGGTGAGGCTTCTTGTTTTAATCTAGAATCTAGGGGTCATGTTTCGGAAGTTCCTGCTCAAATATAGGAAAAATTTTCAATTTTCAGTGAGCAAATACTGATTTCCTACTAAAAAGAATGCTGATATTCGTAAGTTTTCTTTTCCGGTGACCAGACGACATTGCTTAACCATATATTGACGGGAGATCATGGGAAGCGCATAGCCGTAATCGAAAACGAGGTATTCTATTAATCCGTGTGTTTGAAAATTTGAATGGAGATGGTTTTTGGACTTGTGATTTCTAATTCATGCTAAATGTGAATTCTCAGTTTGGTGAAGTCGACATCGATGGATCGCTTGTGGCAGCTAAAGCTACGGGAGCAGAGGATATAATAATGCTTAACAATGGCTGTCTGTGTTGTACAGTAAGGGGTGATCTTGTGAGGATGATTTCTGAATTAGTCAAGAAGAAAAAAGGAAGGTTCGACCATATAGTAATTGAGACCACAGGTGGAACATTTATGATTTATCTTTCTGTTCAGTTGAATTAAGCTCTGGAGATGCATGATTTTTAGTAACCATTTGGTGAGGGATGATATTATTATGTATAATTGTCTTTTCAGGATTGGCGAACCCAGCTCCGATTATTCAAACTTTTTATGCTGAGGATGAAATTTTCAATGATGTCAAATTGGACGGGGTTGTCACTCTGATTGATGCCAAACATGCTCGTTTGCATCTAGATGAGGTCAAACCTGAAGGCTATGTCAATGAGGCGGTGGAACAAATAGCTTACGCAGATCGTATCATAGTTAACAAAGTATGTAGAGTTTTGTTTCGACCAAATTTTCATGATTAGCATGAAATTTTTTTTGAAACATAGTATCCTTCTTGTAGAAACTTCTCTATGGTCTGCTATGTATTATTATTCCTCAACGTATCATACAAGCTGTAAAATGTTTGTACTTTGTTGCAGACTGATCTTGTTGGTGAGCGAGATCTAAGTTCAGTTATGCAGCGGATAAAGGTAGGTTCTGCTTCTTCTGATTTTTCTCGGTCTTTGGACATCTATATTTTCTCTTTGCTCTGCCTCAACATTTATGCTATGTTTATTTTCAGACCATAAACAGCATGGCTCAAATGAAGCGGACAACGTATGGGAAGGTTGACTTGGATTATGTTCTTGGAATTGGAGGTTTTGATCTTGAAAGGTCCGGTTTTATCCTACATCTTATTAATACCCTATCCAACAGCTTTTGTCCGAGGTGTATCATAGCTCTATGCATTTGCTAAAGTTTATTGGTTTGGAACTCCTTCGTATCGGGTTTCATTTTGTTACTCTGGTTTGTGCTGATGGCTAACTGATCTTACTTTCCAGAATTGAGAGCTCTGTAAATGAAGAAGAGAAGAAAGATCACGAGGGTCACAATGGTCATCAGCATGACCATGACCATGGTCATGACTGCCATGATCACCACAACGAGCATGATCATGAACACGGTATGCTATAGTCATGACCGCCTTATTACTTAATATTGATCTCGTACATGCACTGATTACTTTGCTTCTGAAACCACAGAGCATCACCATTCTCATGGTCACACCCATGACCCTGGTGTTGCGTCAGTCAGTATAGTTTGCAAAGGAGACTTAGACCTCGAGAAGGTATAAGTGTATAACCCAATATGGCTCAAGTTGTGTATAACATTTGATGCTCAACTGATGAAATGTGCGATTGATTACCTGCATAATTTAACCTCAGTTTTGACAATGAATCAGGTTAACATGTGGTTTGGGGCGCTATTGTACCAACGTAGTGAGGATATCTACAGAATGAAAGGTATCCTCTCGGTCCAAGACATGGACGAGAGATTTGTGTTTCAGGTGACCCGTCTTTTATCATTATCTTGATATTATATCATTTCGGCTGAATCTTAATGCATCGAAAGTGTTTGATATAGAACTCAATCTGACGTCTGTGGGTTTTTGATGGTTGCGAGACAGGGAGTTCATGAAATATTTGAAGGATCACCCGACCGGTTATGGAGAAAAGATGAAATTAGAATCAACAAGATCGTTTTCATCGGCAAGGATTTGAACCGGGAAGAGTTAGAGATGGGTTTCAGAGCTTGCTTGATTTGATTATATGAACAAACATTTTTTTTTAAAAGGAAGCATTGCAATTCCTGTTAGATAAACAACTTGCATATATGAACTCTATATTTAAGTAAGCTTGTTGAGCTAAAACAAAAATATATCAATTCTGTTCTACAATCAGACACATTTCTTTCTTCTAATTGCTCTCTAGTTACTGAATCTTCAAATGTATGGCTCATACATTATTCTAAATTTCCAAAAACATGGAGGGGCAAATGATTATCTTTATATTTTATGAAAATTTGATATTACAATATTTATATAAAAATTAATTTCTAAAAAAGTTTAAAGATAATTTTTTAATTCTCTCTATAATTTTTTTAAAATAAATAAATATTTTTGAATAATTTAGATATTTAAATTTAAAATTTATTATAACAAATTTAAAGGAAAACCCAAAAATAAAATATTTTAATCTTATCCAAAAAGATATAACTTTTTATTTATTTCGAGTCCAACATAATCCACCAAATCCTACAAACTTATGATTTTCAAGATGATGATGATGTCTCTTTCATGGGAACAGCTATAGTACCATTGTTGAGCATGTTCTGCTCTGTTTTCTTTGCAGGAACCTCCCCACCAAACATTTGCTTCCTGTAAACCTGATGCAATCTCCCAAACAACTCCTTTTTGATGGATTCAAAGGCCATGTCTAGCCGTTCCAACTGTTCAAGAGCATTCTGGTTATACATGAACAGACCGTAGTAAAGCTCGAAGCTATCACTCGACGTATTCTCCACCAATTCCAGTAACGTCTCGTAACCTTTGGTATTGATCGGCGAAGATTCAACTCCGAATTTCTCCAAAACCCTTCCCATGGTGTGCGTTACGAATTGCGACCCAGCCGCGTGCTTATCGTGTTCCTCACAGCTCATCTCCACCATCCTACAACCTTCGTTCTCGAAAACTCTCAGAAATTTCTCACACCTCTCATTTCTAGAAGCGTCTTCTCCGACTCTCACCTTATCGTAAAGAAAGGGTAAGCCGGACCAGGAATGCTTCCCGCTCTCGGGTCCGAACATTGGGTGTGTGCAGAGAATGTCGAATTCCTCTGGGAGGTATTTGAGGAAGAGGGTTCTCGGGAATTCCTTTACAGATAAAACATCAACAAAGAGCGTGCTACGACGGAGACGTTGGAATGGGAAGGATCTGAGGACGGATTCTGTGGAGAGGATTGAGGTACAG
Source organism: Pugionium cornutum (assembly GCA_018901935.1). Classification (NCBI taxonomy): domain Eukaryota; kingdom Viridiplantae; phylum Streptophyta; class Magnoliopsida; order Brassicales; family Brassicaceae; genus Pugionium; species Pugionium cornutum. The sequence continues at coordinate 3,648,092 of CM032155.1, read as the reverse complement.
AGGAGGACAACGTCGGGATGCTGTTCGCAGAGATCGTGAGGGTTATCAAAGAAACGAGCGCCGATTGAGGCGGCTTCGTCGGAGTAATCGGAGCGAGAGTGGGTGATTAGGTCGTGGCCGTGTCGAATTAGGGTTTTAGAGAGGAATTGGCCGAAATTGCCGAAACCCAAGACGGCGATTTTAAGAGCTGAGGATTTACGGTACTCGGATTTAACATGGGTTTCGTAATCGAAGATCTGAGCTGCGTCGATTGCTCGAATGCAAAGGGATCTCGGAGGAGAAACGAGAAATGCGGGTGAATTGTTACGAAGATTGGGTGGAGCAAAGAGGGATTTCAAGGGAGAAAAATGGAGCATCATTGTGGTGGCGAAAGATTACTGAGTTAATTGGGAGTGTGTATATATTAAAAAGTGAAAATTTGAGAGAAAACATAAAAGAAGAAGAAGAAGAAGCTAAGCGAGCGGAGGAAGTAGACGATGCGAGCGAGTATGACAAATTTCATTACCAAAATCCCATGGTGATGCTAAAATACACCACAACCACAAGGAGGCTAAATTTCAAAGAACGCTGAATTTCAAAGAACGCTAAATTTCAAAGAACGCTAAATTTCAAAGAACGCTAAATTTCAAAGAACGCTAAATTTCAAAGAACGCTAAATGTCAAAGAACGCTAATTTCTTTCCTTTTATAGTATTTTATATAACATTCCTTAATAAACAGTATTATTAGACAATGCCCCTACAATTCTCTGGGACTCTGTCTCTAGTCTTTTCGCTCCTCTGGGTGGAAGAAGATGAAAGCTTAAACCTTTCAACTCTTTCCCCAACAGAAAATGACAGGTTCGATCTCGGCCTCGTGGCTCTTATCGTCTCCTACGAATTCGAAATCTATTTCGGGCTCACACTCCTTCTCTTTCCTGGCCACTCTGAATCCATTTCGTTATTGTCCGTTTCAAACACGGAACCCTAATCGGATTTCATCGAGATATCCGTTTCCGTCACTTCTAATACGATCTGGAATCCGCGAGCTACGAGAACGGATCGACAGTGTGAAGAATACACAGAAGATAACAGAGGCAATGAAACTCGTGGCGGCGGCTAGGGTTCGTCGAGCTCAAGAAGCAGTCATCAATTGTAGACCGTTCACCGAAACCCTAGTCGGGATTCTCTACTCAATCAACCGATTTGCTCAATTAGAAGACATTGATTTTCCTCTGAGCATTGTTAGACCCGTGAAGAGAGTTGCTTTGGTTGTGGTAACTGGTGATAAAGGATTGTGTGGTGGTTTCAACAATGCAGTGATCAAGAAAGCTAATTTACGGGTTGAAGAGTTGAAGCAAAGAGGAATAGACTGTGTTGTGATAAGCGTAGGTAAGAAAGGGAATGCGTATTTTAGCCGGAGAGATGAAATCGAAGTGGATAAATGTATCGAAGGAGGAGGAGTTTTTCCAACAACAAAAGAAGCTCAAGTTATTGCAGATGATGTCTTTGCATTGTTTGTAACCGAAGAGGTGGATAAGGTTGAGCTTGTTTACACGAAGTTTGTGTCTTTGGTGAAATCTGATCCTGTGATACACACTTTGTTGCCTTTGTCGATGGAAGGAGAGTCTTGTGATGTGAAAGGAGAGTGTGTTGATGCTATAGAGGATGAGATGTTTAGGCTAACGAGCAAAGATGGGAAACTAGCTGTGGAAAGGACAAAGCTTCAAGTTGAAGAACCTGAGATCTCACCACTAATGCAGTTCGAGCAAGATCCTGTTCAGATTCTTGATGCAATGATGCCTTTGTATTTGAACAGTCAGATTCTAAGAGCACTACAGGAATCTTTAGCGAGTGAGCTCGCATCGAGGATGAGCGCAATGAGTAATGCAACAGATAACGCGGTTGAATTGAAGAAGAATCTGACTTTGGCTTATAATCGGGAGAGACAGGCTAAGATCACTGGGGAGTTGCTGGAGATTGTGGCTGGAGCCGAAGCTCTTCGAGGGTCTTAATTAGATAGAGACTAAATATGTGTGTTAACCACTGTTTGTTTGTGTAATAATGTTATGAAAAGAAGTAACAGATCATGATGTTCAACGACGGTCCCGAAGTATCCTTCAATGGGTCTCCAATTGTGTCTCCTATCACAGCTACCTTGTGTGGCTCTGAACCCTTTGGTCCAAGGCTCTTTGCGTGGTCTGATACACCCGCCTGCAAGTAACTCGCAATGCTTAAAGATTTCATTTCATCTCCTAAAATGGTTTTGATTTAATCTTCAAACAATTCTTTTACCTCAGTGTATTTCCTGGCGTTGTCCCAAGCACCACCAGTGTTGGATGCAGATATGGCAATCTGTTTAGAATAAACAAGGGCACATATGAGCATACGGTTAAGAATAATCAATTATTCAAAAAAGAACTGAGAAAAGAATATACCTGAACACCGGAAATAAGAGAGCCGGCTAGAACACCAGATAGTGTCTCAACCCCAAAGAAGAATCCAACAATGAGAGGTGTGAGCATGACAAGACAACCAGGAGGAATCATTTCCTTGATGGAAGCATCAGTGGAAATCTTGACACATGTGGCATAGTCAGGTTTTGCGGTTCCTTCCATGAGTCCAGGGATGGTGTTGAACTGCCTGCGAACTTCTTCAACCATCTTAAGAGCTGCACTTCCAACACTCTTCATTGTCATGGCAGAGAACCAGTAAGGAAGCATGGCACCAACAAGCAGCTCAATAATAACCTTAGGGGTCAAAACATCTACAGTGTGGATCTCTGCACGGCTCACAAAGGCACCAAACAGAGCCAAGGAAACTAGCGCAGCAGAGCCAATGGCAAATCCCTGTGCACAACAAACCAAAATTACATGTCATATTACTTCACAAGCAAAGGGAAAATTTGAGAAAGGCAATCAATCGTTCTTTTACTAAAATTCATAAAAAAAACTATACTATCTGATTCTAATATTGTTTTTCATAGATAACTTGTACGTGTTTCATTTTACTAAAAATCAAAGAGTTGAATATAGGTAAACTTTTGAAGTAATAGTACCAGCATGTTGTCCTTTAATTATTCTTCAATCCCTTAAGTAGTTTCAGATCCTTATTGGTTTTTTTTTTAAATGAAAATTTGTTTGCGTAACGGAGATTTGAAGATGGCTAATTTTGAGATAATTAATACAATAATTATCGCTTTATCTTGAAGGGAGAAGGGAGGGATTATTACATCACAGTGACCAAACCAAATGAGCTTGAAATACATTAAGAAGCAGTCCCATTCGCTTGGTCGCCGTAGGCGGCTGTGGTTGCGGTCAACATTGCGGTTGTGGCTATTAAAGATTGGAACAGTAACAGCTGGTTTCTGATGTAAACTCAAATGTGTGTTCCTTCTTTTCATTTGTTTGGTAGATAATATATGGAATATTTGAGATTCGTTTGCATTTGAAGATGCTCGCCAAACTATTTATGTTCGACCTTTTGAATGGGCCTTTATCTGGACCATATTTGAGCTTTAGTTACCATTTTCTTCGTTTTTATTAGTTATTGGAGTTCGAGAAAATACACAAAAAGTCATGTTCGTGATAAGGGTTTTCAGAAAATGTATTGAGATTTATGAGGGTTAGGTATGAATTGTTAGTGAAAGCCCATAACTATCAATCTTTTCACTCAACTAGGTTCACCATCGTTCTTCGTAGTTGTTTGGATTTATGAATCCAGCGGACACTGTCCCCACCCGACCAACCAAACGGTCCCGTGCATGATTATGTTAAGGATCTCCATCATCTGCACAAGTTGTTGAACCTCGTTATGCTTCTAAAAGGTATTCTTGCCACTATCTTCTATAGCCATATCTCCTGTGACGGTCTATTCTATGCTTCCAACCACTTTTTCATCCCATCAGGATCTTCTACTCTCTAAGATAATAAATTATAAGGTTTCTTGACGACAGATAAAGGGGTAAGGTTTAGGGTTCTGCTTTACAGTTTTAGTGGCTTCGACTTCAATTTGAAGCTGCCAGGTTTATGTCTACGTACTAGTGGTGCAGTGTGATGATTCAGTCGTGTCTGCAGGAGTCCTTGGTTGGTAGACTTTTTAACTCCCAAGCCCAGCAACAATATAGACAACTTGTATTATCCAATCAGATGAAATCTCCATCAATAGTTCACACCTTTCTTTTATAATTAAGAGTACTGTTTCAAAAGTGATGCCACGGAAAAAGCGGCTATCGTGCTTCTCTGTGTAGTCATATATAGTTGGTAGCTAACTAACTATTATATGAAAGTTCGAATCATTACAGAAACTGATCTAGTCGTTGATTTAATTAGGTATTTTATCACACTAGTGGTCACAAATATAATTTCATACATATATATTTTCACTACTTTGTTTTTGTTTGTTTTGGTCGAAATCAGTCATTCCCTTGTTATCGATTATTTTGTTCTTGCATCTGTTCATGGCTTATTCTGTACTAGTAACCCGCTTACTTGCTAACATACTAACATCTGATGTAAAAGAAAAACATACTAACATCACACAGCACCTTTTAAAAACAAAACAAAAACTGCAAAATCGATCCTCAATATATTTACAATCAAGCTTATGATTAAAAACCTATACTACTATTTATACAACCTCACCCGGAAAAAAACCAAGACAGAACAAGTTTGTGTCATCTCGCAGTGAACAGTACTTTCAGATATCTAAGAAACAACCACATTGAACGTGACCTTCATATTTTTCTTGAGTTTCCAATTTTACCCATCGTGAATTGCTGATATCCCAATTATACCCTATACTTGATTCACCCTGCCGATCCGAACCGATCACGACCAGCTCCCCGGATCTCCTTACCGCCACGTAAGATACATTGTACACGTCAGCAGGAAGACTCCCAACTTTTTGCCACGTGTCGTCTCTTAGAATCATCAGATCACGGTAACAGCAAGCGTACAGATCTCCGCTTTCACCCGCTGCACAAATCAGAGGCCAAGTAGTCATCCCCGACGAGAGGAAATCCTTCACTTGCGGATCCCACCGCCACGTGGTGACGTTAAACGATTCAGCGGTTTTACTAAATTGCCCTTGTTCCTCCGTGCTGTAACCACCTATAACGTGGAATTTGCCACCGTGGAAAATCGCTGTGCATTCGTCTCGTTCACGTGTCAGATCTGACAAAAATGTCCATTCATCAGTCGCCACGTCATACATTAAAGCTGACTTCAGCGCGTTCTTGTCTTCGTCGTGTCCACCTGCCACGAACACGTTCCGTTCGGAATCGGAAGCGCAGGCAAAGAACGAACGGGTTTCACCTGGCATGCTCGTCCCTACGCGCCACGTGGAGGTCAAGAAGTTGAAGATGAAGACCGAATCAGAGGTCCACCACGTGACCGGGTCAAGTCCGCCCAATACAACAAGATCCGACCCGACAGACGCTAATCTACAGAAAAAAGGCAACCCGCTGGGTTGATCGGGAATCGGAGGCAGCTCGATCCATAGATCGGATCCTAGTTCAAGAACAGAGATCCGATAAACCGGCGTGGACAAGGGTTTCCCCGATCCGAGTTCTTTAACAGGGTCGACCCGAGCCTGAGACAAGATAACAAGCTCCTGGCTTTGGCCTGAAGTTTTCCGGTGGCGTAAAAAATCAGAGAGGCTGATTTCTCGTTTCCAAATGTTGCAGACGGAGGCGATAAGAGGGAATTGCTGGAAGGAGGCGCGTAGGAGACACTCACGAGCGACGACGTCGGGAAGATCAGGGATAAGCTCCATTATTTAGAAAGTTTCAAGATTGATACTTTAAAAATGTGATATTTTAAAGAAATTATTCAGGTTTTGGATATGAATGAAATGAGAGACGAGTGTGGCCACTTTATAAAGATAGGTCTTCTAGAAGCTGTTAACTGGAAGTGAATTATTCGTTAAAAATACATCTTTATTATATTGTTCGATTATTATTCCATTAATAAATAATGGGTTAGAGTAGACTACAAAACTCTGCCGTATTTATTAAACTGTTTATATTTAGAATATGTGAATAAACGTTAGTGTTCAACCACGTTGTAGCTTACATGGAGACAAATTAAAATAAGAATTAGATTTATACGGATAAAAATATTCGCAAATTATATTTTATTAGTAAATATAAATTAATATTTATATTTTTTTTAATTTTATTTAAAATTATTTTTAACATTAATTTTTGTGTGTATAAATTAATAAAAGAAAAATAATTATTTTTTATAAATTTATTAGTATTTTTGGTTAATTTAATAAAATATATTAATTTTCTAACTAAATTAATAACAATGACATATATTATATTCTAATAAGTTAAGATTATTTGTATATTTATTTGAAATTTACTGTAGTGATGATATGTCAGCATGATTATTTTTTAAAAATATTTTTCAAATAATATATTAAAGATTACGGTAGTAATTTAAATCTATTTATATTTATTTAAAATTATTTAGAAATTAGCGTATAAAAAACTTAAAGAAATAAAATTATTGTTTTTGAAAATATAATAGTATTTTTTAGTTAATTAAATTAAATATATCTATTTTCTGACCAAAATAATATCAGTGGCATGTATTGTAATTATTCTAATAACTTAAAACTTTTTATATATTTAAACTGAAATTCGCTGTTGTCTTGACACGTCAACTGATATTTTTGTTATTAATACGTTAAAGTAATATTACTTTGTTAAAAAGTTTTTCAAATAATATATGTGAGATACTAAATTATAAGATTAGTGAATATATAAAAATAATGTAGAAATGTATGTAGTGTAGGGAGCTAAATGAATGGTATATCCAATCGACATTTAAAAAATGAAAAAAGTCAAAATATGGTAATAAAAGAAAACGAAATAGTTTTATGAAGGCCCATGTGAGTCCATGTGGCTTAATTATTCACGAATACACGCTAACCATTTGCCACCCAACCGGTTATTATATTATCATATCAATAAATTAACATGGATGATTAATATACATAATTAATATCATATTACATGAGATTATTCTAAAGATCTTTCTAATCAAATATAATTTACTAAATTTATTTTATCATGTAGATGATATATTTCCTTTTTCTTAATACTTTGTAGATTTTCATATTTGTGTATTCTTTCTTTGTCTATCGTGTGTGGGCCATTCGAGTAATGTTATTAAAGGTTGTAATGCGATTACACATCGCTAAATCATACAGAAGAACAACGACTTATATTACTTTTAGCAAAATATCTTGTATTCACGACTTATTCTTTAATATTTAATACTATCTCAAAAAGTTTAAAACAAATAAAAATTAAATTAAATTATCCGTTATAAAAGAGACTTTGCTGATGTGAAACCACTAAAGCTTTTCAGAAACTTTAATTAATTTATTTTTATAATATAATTTTAAAATATAATAGTTTAGATTTTGTATAATAGATAGTTTTTTTGACATGTGTCAAAATCTAATTGGTAATAAAAATATTCGTAGGCTATAGTTTATATTTTCTCATTTACTCCTAAAGTTTTTAATCTACCATAGTATTTATCATTTGATAAAATTTACTTTTAAATTATCAAAAATTAATTTGAATATTGTTTACATGTGACACATCATATTGAATAATTGACATATGTCAAAATCGTAATAACTTTATAATTAAGATATATATATATATATATATATTTAAATTTACGTAAATGATATATCAAATCTTAAGTTTGTCTCCTCGGACATTATTTTGTAGATTTGTTTTTAGTTACGCCATTTTTAATTGATATATGATTTTTTGTAGATTTGACTTTTAATTTGTTATAATAACTTTGTGCATGGGATTTGATTTTTTCGTTGCCGACCAAGCTATATATATAACTATATACATGTTCGATTTGTCCGATCGTAACCTAAAACTTATAAAATAATAGCTTTTAAATATATAAATATATTAAAAAAATTAAAAAATATCAATTATAGAAATTTGTTGTGGTGTAATGATTCAATCTTCTAGTAATGCTTTCAAAATGCGAAGTTTGAATATTTTTAAAAGCAAATTTTGTTTTGTATTAAAGAAAACAATAATAGCATGTTTAGTTATATCAAACAGAATCATGAAAGCTATGATTTCTAAGACAATGTTAATCAGTCAGACCATAGAATTTTTAGAGCTCCGCATGTTGGAAGATCATTTAGTCGACCATCAGTCACCTTAGTAAATTTAAAATAAATATATAAATGAATTTAAAATAATATATTAATTACGATATATGTTATTATTATTAATTTGATTAAAAATCAATAAACTAACCAAAAAGTAATATTAAAATCATAAAAAAGAAATTTTTGTTTACTTAATTTATATATACAAAATTATTATTAAAAATAATTTTAATAAAATTTAAAATTATATAAATATTTAATTTATATTTAATAATAAAAAAATATTATATAATTTATGAATATTTTTTAAATATAAATCTAGTTAAAGATTAATTCTCACTTCTTTATAGCATGGATTTAAAAACGTGGGTTTCACAATAGATTAAACAGATACCATAATGAATACTAGTTTTATGACTGCACGTAAATAATGTATTTTGATAATAAAATGATATACAATATAATTATTCTGGGAAATGGCATGTTCCATGCAACTTCGACTCGTTTGTAAGACTCATATATCCATATAAAGTCATTAAGCACTTGAGTTTAATAATATATTTATCTTATCTCCGTACAAATCTAAATTAGTTAGGAAAACAAATGTGGACTCTCTACTCTCCAAAATTAATTCCTATTTTTTAACCCTTTTTATAATTTAGTTTATATCTTTTAATTTATAAGCAGATGAAAACATATTAATCTTCAAAATTATGGATTAGTATGACTAAACGAGGTACATATAACGGAACAAAAAGGATAGCAAAACGGCGCGGTATCTGACTACGTACCATTACGAATCTCTATTATATTATTTAAAAAATATTTTAAAAAATAATTTTATTTTAATGTATGGTTAACAAAAATATCGGATTGACGTGTTATCAGTACAATTAATTTTTAATAAATATATAAATTATTTTAAATTATAATAATAATTATAATATATGTTATTATTATTAATTTAATTATAAAATTAATATATATTATTAAACTAACTAAATATATAATTAAATTAATAAAAAATAATTATTTTTATTATTTTTAATTTATATATATATAAATTAATATTAAAAATAATTTTAAATAAAAAAAATTATATAAATATTTAATTTATATTTATTAATAAATAATAGTATATAATTTATGAATATTTTTTGAATTTAAATCTAGTTACGTATTTAAAATGAAGAATACGTCTCGTGCCGTATCCATACATCGTTTTGTAAATTATTTTCGAAATTGTCGAGCCGAAATAGATGGATCGTTGTTCTCTCGTCTGCAAAACACATGATATTTAATTATATATACAATTTAATTATCTAATAACATGACACATGGAGGAGTCACGTTTTATTTATTTATTATATTATACGTTTGCATATGGACGACTCATATTTATATATTTTCTTTTAAAACGCTGCGAAGAGCCCGTGAATATCAGCAACTTGTATTTTGTTTTTATATATTTTTAGAAAATTCATTGCTATCGTTATCCAGTTTCTCGATTATTTCTCTTCAATTAGAGTAAAAGCCAAATTCTTTTTTGTCTCTAGATGATTAAGGCTGGAATGCAAGTATGCAAGATTTGGTGGTATTTGTCTTCTTTCCAATTAAAGTTTAAGGTGTTTTTTGAAAGCTAGTCTTTTTTTGAATTTTTGTATCTTCAGAGTATAGTAGTGCAGTTAGTTCTTGTGCTATCTATTTCCTCATTTGTCTCATGTTTTGTTTCCGATCGGCTTAAGTAGTGTGGGAACACTTGTGTACATTTTTCCCAATGGATTATCTGCTGCTTTGCAGATTTGTGTCGGCTACGACTCTCCTCGTGATTTGTGTTTTTTTTTTATTATTCTTCAGCATCTATATATTTATGGTCGAACATTGTTAAAGTTTTTCGTGCTTCAGATTTAGGATTCTATATTCTTTAAGTAATTGGAGAAAAGCCTCTTTTTTTGGTCACATTAGAGAAAAGTCTGTAAATAGTACTTTCATTACGCATAGAAAATTCAAACGTCGTCTGCAAAAAATAAAATCGTTATAGTTAATTAGAAGAATAACATTTTTGTTGTCACTTTGAAAGAATAACATTTAATTATTCTAATAGCTCATATTTTAATTTTTATATCGTAAATACTATCCTAAGCTTCTATTAAAAAAGGTTATTATTGAATTTGTGGCTTATTGCGAATGGTAGTAGAAAGATCAAGAAGATATGTTTAGGATCAGACTCAATAACGAGATTCCAACTCAAGTTTATTTCATTCAAGACAGGATCCGACAAAGCTGGATCAAGTTCAAGTTAAAAATGTCTAAACAGTTGAATCAGAGTGTATATCTTGTTTCTGTTTGGTTCTATTTGATAAGGAAAATGAAAACAAACTGAAATCAACAACAAAAGTTATTAGAAATTAATATTATAAACATTTTTTATATTATCAAACATATGCCTCTTAACTTACTATATTCAAGAATTAACAGTAATAAAATGATACTTGTATTTCTTTTTTATAGTTCAAATTCAGTTTTCTTGATTTTAAAGATTATAGAGTCACGATTCGATTTCGAAGATTATAAAGTCATCATTACACGAAAATTCAGCTTTTTTATATGTTTTTGGTTTGGTTAATTGAGTTTGGATCAAATAATCTAATAAAAAATTTAATCTATTATTCGAGAAATATTTTAAAAAAATAATTTTATTTTAATGTGTTATTAACATAAATACTATAGTAACGTGTCATCACCACGTTTGAATTTCAAATAAATATATAAATAAATTTAAATTAATAAATAATTATAATATGCTATTATTATTAATTTAGTTAAAAAATATATTTTATTAAATTAAATAAATATTATTAAATTAAAAAACTAATTTTTAATTTTTTAATTTACATATATAAAAATTAATGTTAAAATTATATACATATCTAATTTATATTTACTAATAAACAATAGTATTTAATTTACAAATATTTATAAATCTATTATATTTGATTAAGAGATTATAATAATACTAAAGGCAACATTTAGGCGAGAAAGGTGGTGACAAAAAAATAATGCCTTTACAAACATACCAAAGATTTTGAGATCAACCACGTGAAAAACGCAACTTGAAAAGTAAAACCGGAATTCCCGGTTCCTTTTCCCAAATTCCAATAAAGTTGCGGTTTAAAAGAGACACGGTGACAAGTTTGGAGTAGACACCAAGAGGTAAATGACTTAGGATCACAAGAGGATGTTTGATCACTTACCTTTTAGGATTATGATTCTTCAATGCAAGGCGGCTAACTCAACCAGCTCTTTGTACTCATCAGAGACGTATGATTTCACCTTTGATGTGCGCTTATCGGTTTTGCCATTTTCCGGGGATGCATACTTTATGCCGATAACAGTAGCCAAACCTTTGGAAACAGAGAGAAAATTCTTAATAGAAAAACATCCAAAATAGATTCGACGTGGTCATAATGCAAACTTACTCTCGTGAATGCGTCCGACCAAGAATCTTTCACCTCTCCAGTATTCAAGTGGTCTCGATTTAATTCTTGTACTTCGTCTGACACCAGATTCCCATTTAGTTCCAGCACCTTCGAGAGAGGCCAAAACAAAACAATACATGTTAGTTTAGAATGTCGTTCGAAAGAACTTCGAAACACGAGTAATAGAGTTCAGTGGTTTTTGGCAAGTCTATGTAACCTGCAAGGCTTTTCCTCCGCGAGAATATTTTACCCTCACGTGTCACTGTTTTCATTTGCTTCTTCTCCTCTCCCTCGTTTGATTTTCTTTTGATTTGCTTCTTTGCTCCACTTTCATGTGATAAAGTTTTCATTACGTCTCCTTCACTCTCACCACGCACAGTTTTGCTTCGCTTTCTCATATTGCTTTCACAAGATCCTCTCTTTCTTCGTTTATTTGTTTGTTCGTGTGAAGAATTGTGAACCTCCTGCTGAAAAATAGTTGATAAAGAACTTTTAAACTCGTCTAGCTCATAACTAAACTAGCCTAAACGAAACTTACACCCTATTAAAACACACCACACCTGAAAAGACGCAAAATCAAACGACTCTGTTCAGTGTTTATTTTTCCCACGTTTCTAAAAATAAAGATCTTTCTGTGGTCTCCATTGTTAAAAACTATTAATCTTTTCTCCATGTATATCCTTTGCAAGTCGCTAAGGAGTTTTTTTTAACTGTAGAACTGTATTAACAGTCAATGAAGGGGGAACTTAACCTGAACATTTTCGACTTGAAGTCCACAAGAGGTGCCTATGTTGTCATTTACCTCTCCATGTTTTTCTTGAATGTACTCTGCATGTTCAAAGGATCCATCCACTGTGTTGCATTGTTCTGCAGCTCTGTTTGGAGATTTCGAGCATACATCTGTAGGCACAATAACAGCATGAGAAAACTTAATGGAGAAGTATGTACAAGTAAAGTTGAGAGTTATGTTAATTTGCTTGTGTCGTTTTTGAGATTTCACTTTAGTATTCAGGGAAAAAAAGGTTATAATACCATGCTGATACAGGATGCTATCCTCTTCTACTGTAAAAGGATCCACTCTTGCAACCTCTATAGATGCACATTCCGCCTATATCACAAACAAATTCACAAGAGATGTGACCAACAATAGGTTCAGATATGTTTAATAAAAGTCCTGTAGAGTCAAGGAGAAACTAACCAAGCTGTCTAACTGACCAGTTTCTTCATTGATATCAGCATCATTTTTTCTTTTGCCAGCCTTTCTGTTTGCCTCACTTTCCCTCATGGGCACATGTCCCTCATTTCCTTTTGTTTGCATATCATTCACCTCTGGAGTGGCTGAATTTCTTTTTGTGATGCTATTATCCACACAATTATCTGCATTCATATCTTGAGTTGTTGACTGAGATCCATGGGAGCCAGAATGAGAATGAGAATCATCTTCATTGGAACTCTTCTGAAATGAGCTGTTGAAACGGCTAGCAACATGTACAGTGTCCACATTGGATGGGGATGTATTAGTTCTATCTTTATCAGCAACGTTAGTCACTGGAGATCTGGAACAGATATTCAAATCATTTGCTAGATCAACCTCGCTAGACTGTTGATCTCCTGGAAGCAAATGATTGCTGTCAGGAAATGAAAACTGATCCAGTGGTGGATTTGATGATGATGTATGCTTGTTCGTCACAGGGGTTGGTGACTGCCTATTTTTTTGAACCTCATCCCTGTGAATCCCTTTTAGCATATTCTGTATATCTGAAAGCACAGACTTCCGATTTGATGGGCTTCTTCCAGATGCCTTCAAGCGCATCTCTTTAACATCTTGAAATTCAGGAATAGTGAACTTTTCTACAACAATGGGCTTGATCTGCAAGTGTTCTTCCAAAAGCTTCACGGCATCATCCCCGTTAAGCTTATCCTTATTGCAAGCAAGCAATTCACTCAAAATATTTTCCAAGTCCTTGTCCGTGTCTACGGTTAAATCTGCAGAACACAGAGGCTTACGCTATCAGATTTAAAACACGGCAGCGAACATGATCTCATGATGGTAGCTCATGACATTCTTTCTACTATAAGTCCTCACTCACCATCTACATCTCTGTCCGCAGTTGAAAAATGTGCAGTTGTGGTCCTCTCTAAGCTTTGTTCAGAAGGAATGGGGTTTTCCTTTTCTGAAGTTCCTAGGTTGATAGCATCACTGAAATAAATATCCGTGTAGGTATGCTTATATATACCCCGCTTCCTCCTGGAATTTGAAATTGTAAGTGTGAAAGGAAACAGATGGCAAACTATGCAAATGGAACAACTCTGAAACATGCAACAACAGAGTTGCTCACAGAACATACCCTGCAATTCCTTGTCTGCGTGGACGCCTTAAGGGCAGATTCTGGTGTGCATCTGTTACACTGGAGCCAGTCTGTTTCTGCCATTCTCGTTTGGCAACTATTTCAAATCCAGCGAAAAAAGCATATTTGAATGATAGTTATATAAATAAGAAACGTAAGGCTATGAACATCCGAAAAGATATCTCACTTTTATTTCTTTCATAGGCAGCAAAGTAATCTTCAGGTTTTGGATATTTACTGCCATCAAAGCTTGGTTCATTTGACGGTGGCTGACTGCAACAAGAACATTTATAGGATTAAACTAACGAGGTAAGGGAATCTGACCAAGTGATAAAGTAAGATATTATACTAAATCAATGGATCAATTGCTATGATATTACCTTATCGTAGGCTTAAAACAAAAGTGTCCTCGTTTACGGTCTAATCCTGGCCTTCTTTCTCGTTTATTTGGCACAGGGTTCATCTTGCCAACTACATTCATATCTTCGGACGCTACACTGGCTCCAATGCCTTGGCAGCCTTGCTCTAAAAGTTCAGAGCTATTATATAAGATAGCCTTTGCCTGCTTCTGATGCTCTTCTTGAGTTGTAAAAGACTGTGGGGTAGAAGACAAGGATTTGACAGCGGCTGCTTTAGTTTGAGAATACAAACATGATATGTCGGTAAAGAATTAAAAGGAAAAATACACGCAACCGACAAAGAATATAGAGAAAACTGCAGTTTGTCTTTTAAACCTCATTCTGCATATCTTAACAGCTAAAGCCAAGATTAGTCTTGGCCAAAAAAAATAGGAGGAATTTAATGTACTGCACTTTCATATAATTCATTAGGAGGGTATCCCCTACAGCTTATTTATGAGCAACTGTAGAGTTATTACGTCTCATCTCATCTGCCCTGCACATAATCAGAACACTGAGATACAACGTCCAGACCTCACGCTTCTATCAGCTTTCTTAAACTTTCTAGGCACATGGTACACATTTGTAGTTACATAGATTCTCGACTAAACTGAAGAGACCCTGAAAATCAAACATGTCTCTACACGAAAAGGAAGAAGAAGCAAACGCTCATACACACGGCTCTCTATGAAGTGTTTGGCAAGCGATCAAACGAAAACCTAATCTCCGTCATTTGTGACCATCCGGAAGCGGATGAGCGGAAACGAAGCAGGTATACGAAATCACGAGACAGATTTCGAATTGATTCCGTAAACCGTATAGTTACCGACTCGAATCCTCTTTGCAATTTACTCACTAAGAAGACAAATCCTAGCTAATGCATCAAATCAGAGTATTATAAGAAGGTTAAGATGGAAGAGCTTACCATAGATTCAAGGAAAGTATGTGTGTGTTGTAGATCGTCGGATTGATAAAGACAATGAGGAAGAGGATTGGACAAGGATTTCAGTGTGCGAGGAAACAACGACAGACCTGAGTAAGCATGTAGGGGATCCTCCTCTAAACTTGAACTCCGGGTCAGATCAACCATCTCCACTGGAAAATTCCCCGTCGATGGGAATGCAGGTAGATACTCTGAGGCCGAGAGAGATTATGAGTTTTGAAGAGTGAAATGTTTTGAGAAAGGCGGGATTCAGTATCAAAAGTATCAATCAATAAAAATCTTAGGGTTAAATACAGTCGCGCTGAAAAACTGACGGAAAACAAAAACGAAGAAGACAAAAAAGTGGAAAAGGAAAATAATTAAAAATTACGTGAACGGCAGGATTCGAACCTGCGCGGGCAAAGCCCACATGATTTCTAGTCATGCCCGATAACCACTCCGGCACGTCCACTACTTTGAGCATTCTATCATTTTAATTTATCTATACAGAACACTTTCGTGAAAGAATCATTGTCCGTTATGTCGATGATATCATTATCATTGTGTGTTTCAGCTCCATTATTACTTTTCCTAAAGCCAGCTTAGAGTATACATGATCGATCAGAACCTAATAATGCACGATTGCACATGGAAGTCTCACTTATTTACCAACATATGCACATTCCAAAATGTACAAAGAGATTAAAAGATATATATGGAAATATCTACTGATATCAAAATGGAAAATATTCTTCCTACGAGATATTTTAATAAGTTTGGTTATTATTTCGTAACAAAAATAAAAGTATGTAAATAAAAACTCAGTGTATGTGTGTAAATAAAAAAAGTATCGTGCAAGTATGTGAACAACAGAAGTTTCCGGTAATTATGCAAATAAACCAAAGAATCGGGCACGTACGCATTATTAACCTCGAAGAAGAAATCCAGCTCCTTCAGTCTTCACAAAACCTGCACAAAAAAAACAGAGCATCAACATAGCAGTGATCAAAGCAAAACACAAAGTGCTTCTACCACATTATCGAAGTCCAAGTTCTCTTCTTCACAGCCTAGGCTACAATCAAGCCTACGAGCACAAGTCTCCCTCTCTATGCCAGCAATGTACAAGAGACAAATATTGTAGACAAAAGACAATATTCAGAGCAAGGATAGCTGCAGAAACGGCATCCTACAAAACAGTTTTCTGCAAAACAAATTTGGAGTATTACAATCGCAAAAGGAACATTAATTATTAGGACACATGTCGATTGCTCATTGTATAGAAAAAGTCTATAAATTAAGACTGTAGGAGAACGTTGTAAATCATCTGAAAAACATTCAAGAACAATTATTCAGTTTTCTCTCCTTCTTCTTTGCTCTCTAAGCTTCTTATACTATCTCACATGGTATCAGAGCTTATCTAAAACATTAACCGGTTTCTCTTTTCTTTCCATCAATGGAAGAACATCCAAACCCTTATCCTTTCCCATCCGGAGTTCACGTCACAAGCTCTGTTACTCTTAAACTTAATGACCGAAACTACCTCATGTGGAAGACGCAGTTTGAATCACTGCTAAGTTCTCAAAAACTTCTCGGTTTCGTCAATGGGCGACAGCTTCGACCTCCTTCAACAATGGAGATTCGAAATGGTGATCTCATTGAATTCATTCCAAACCCAAAATATGATGATTGATACTGCATCGACCAGCTAGTCCGATCATGGTTATTGGGCACTCTCAGTGAGGAAGTTCTCGGGTATGTATTCAGCCTTTCCACCTCTCATGAAATCTGGGTTGCCTTAGTTGAAAACTTTAACAAAAGTTTTGCTGCTCGTGTGTTTGAGCTTCGCCGGAACCTTCAGAGCATCGCTAAACAAGATAAGTCCTTCACTGAGTATTGTCATGCCTTTAGAGCTATTTGTGACCAGCTGAGCTCTATCGGCCAGCCAGTGGATGATTCCATAAAAATATTCACATTTCTAAATAGGTTAAACAAAGAATATGACCCAATAGTTACTGTTGTTGAAGACTCTCTGTCTAGATATCCTCCTCCAACATTTAATGATGTTGTGTCTACTGTTGGCAACTTTGACAAGCGCCTGAAATCCTGAGAGTTAGTCTCTACTGTGTCTCCTCATCTTGCTTTTGCAACAGAACAATACTCTCCCATCTCAACTAGCTTCCCTAACAATCGTGGACGCGGAAACTATGTTAGAGGAAATATAGGATTTCGGGGACGAGGAGGCTACTCCTCTCGTGACAGAGGTTTTCACCAACAAGTCTCTCAACCGAGTTCACCCTCAAGTTCAACTTATCAACGACCTCAGTGTCAAATTTGTGGAAAAATGGGACATTCTGCTTTTAAGTGCTGGAGCCGCTTTGATAACTCCTATCAAAGTGAAGACTTACCCCAAGCTCTAGCTGCTCTTCAAGTCTCTGATTCTTCGGGAAGAGAGTGGTAACCGGATTCTGGAGCTTCAGCTCACATAGTGGATTCACCAGCCGTTCTCCATGAGTCCAAGCCATACACTGGATCTGACACAATCTTGGTAGGTGATGGCTCACATCTACCAATCTCCCATGTTGGCTCAGCCTCTCTTCCATCTTCTTCAGGTAATATAACATTGAATGATGTTCTAGTATGCCCCTCGATTAAGAAATCTCTTCTTTCAATATCTAAATTGTGTGAAGACTACCCTTGCTATGTTGTTTTTGATGCTTCTAAGGTATGCATCATGGACTTAAAGACAAAGACTGTGCTAACAAAAGGGGCCGCGATGTAACGGCTTGTATATGTTGGAAGATGAGAACTTCATTACCTTCTACTCAAATCAACAGTAGGCCACATACATCAACATCTGGCACTATCGACTCGGTCATGCAAGTTCTCAGACTCTCCAACATCTACATAACAGCAAGGCTATTAGCATAAATAAGAGCAGCAAAAGACCCATTTATGAACCTTACCAGATGGGAAAAAGTATGAGTTTATCTTTTTGTAGTTCAATTTCTGCAACCAATGAACCTCTAGCAAAAATTCATTGTGATTTGTGGGGTCCTTCGCTTGTTGCTTCTGTACAAGGATTCAAACACTATGTAATTTTTGTGGACAACTTCTCTCGGTATTGTTGGTTCTATCCTTTGCGATTAAAATCTGATTTCTTCGATATCTTCCTATAATTTCAAAGATTAATTGAGAATCAGTTTAACAAGAAGATTAAACAATTCCAAAGTGATGGAGGAGGCGAGTTTATAAGCTCTAAATTTCAGCAACACTTGTCACAATGTGGTATAAAACACTTAGTGTCCTGCCCATATACACCAGCTCAAAATGGCTTAGTCGAGAGGAAGCACAAACATCTTATAGAGCTAAGTCTGTCAATGTTGTTTCACAGCCATGTTCCCATGCATTATTGGGTAGAGGTTTTCTTCACAGCAAATTATCTCATCAACATACTTTCCTCTTCAGTCGTGGACTTCAAAACGCCTCATGAGATATTGTTGAAACAAAAACCAACATATGCTGCTCTTCGAGTGTTTGGAAGCACTTGTGACCCCTGTCTTCGTCCATACACAACCCATAAGTTTGAACTGAGATCTCTTCAATGTGTCTTTCTCGGATACAATGCTTGCTATAAAGGGTATCGCTGCCTTTATCCACCAACTGACGGGTTTATATCAGTCGTGATGCAATTTTTGATGAAGCATGTTTTCCCTTTGTGGAAAATATCAATCTCTGGTTCCTACCTATACATCATCGATTCTCAAAGCCTGGCAAGCAACCTCATCAGCTGAGTTGGTCTCAAATTCAGATGCAAAAATTGTTCTACCCACACTTCCTGTAGTTGCTTCAATTTCTGCTCAACCAACTGTTGAGCAAGAAGAATTATCTGTCAGTTCAGAACCAGAAAATTCAGAAACACAACATCACTCATCACACCAAAATGTGATAGAAAATTCAGCAGACAACTCGCCTCTTATAGAACCGATTTTGCCACTCAACAATGCATATCTCGCCTCTTCTCCGGTCACTAGTTGCACTTCTCATTACAGAATTTATGATGACTGATTTGGGATGTCTTCATTACTTATTGGGCATTCAAGTTCAGCTTCACAAGGAAGAGATTTTCTTAAGTCAACAAAAATATGCAGAGGATATTCTACATCAAGCTCATATGTCGACATGTAACTCGATGGCAACACCACTACCATAGCGATTTGGTGATACATCAACCAGTATGGAGCCATTTGCTGAACCTACTTATTTCCGAAGCATTGCAGGGAAGCTACAATATTTTACTCTCACTCGGCCTGACATTCAATTTGCCGTAAACTTTGTTTGTCAACGAATGCATTCACCTACAATCTCAGACTTTGTTTTACTCAAAAGGATTCTGAGGTACATTCGTGGCACCACTTCTCTTGGCTTACATCTCAGGAAAACATCCGATCTTTCTCTCATGGCCTATAGCAATAGTGATTGGACCGGTTGTAAGGACACTCGAAGATCCACCACTAGTTTTTGCACCTTTCTCGGTTTAAGCATTGTTTCTTGGTCAGCAAAACGGCAGCGATCGGTATCTCGCTCCTCCACAGAAGTAGAATATCGTGCTCTTACAGACACGACTGCTGAATTAACTTGGACTGCTTCAATTCTGCGTGATTTGGGCATTCAACAACAAAAGGCAACTGCTTTGCATTGTGACAACTTATCTGCGGTGCATTTGTCTACAAATCCAGCCTTTCACAATCGCTCAAAACATTTTGAGACAGACTATCACTATATTCGCGAGAAGGTTGCACTTGGTACCATTGAAACTCGTCATATACCTGCAATTCTTCAGCTGGTCGATGTGTTCACTAAGCCATTATCAAGAGTTGGCTTCATCAATCTACGCAATAAACTGGGTGTTGGGTTTTCTACCACCACGAGTTCGAGGGGGGTATTAACCTGGAAGAAGAAGTCCAGCTCCTTCAGTCTTCACAAAACCTGCACAAGAAAACAGAGCATCAAGATAGCAATGATCAAAGCAAAACACAAAGTGCTTCTACCATATTATCGAAGCCCAAACTCTCTTCTTCACGGCCCAAGCTACAATCAAACCTACCAGCACAAGTCTTTCTCTGCATGCCAGCAACGTACATGAGACAAATATTGCAGACAAATAACAATATTCATAGCAAAGACAGCTACAGAAATGACATCGTGCAAAACAGTTTTCTACAAAACAAATTTGGAATATTACAATCGCAAAAGAAACATTAATTACTAGGACACATGTCGATTGTTAATTGTATAGAAAAAGTCTATAAATTAAGATTATAGGACAACGTTGTAAATCATCCGAAAAATATTCAAGAACAATTATTCAGTTTTCTCTACTTCTTCTTTGCTCTCTAAACTTCTTATACTATCTCACACGCATTTAACAAACGAAAGTATCGGTCACATATCTGAATAGCAGAAAGTAGATATGTGAATTTTTTTAATATGAAACTGAAATTATTATCAAAAAAGAATTTTTTTCGCCGATAAAAAAGGTAGAAAATAAAATAAAATTATGTATGTGACTGTGTGATATAAGCTTCCTGTTGTGTAACTTGTCTTAGTCTTAAGTAACACGTGTTCCGTTGTCATGAAACATGTGTAGGTATTAATATCCGCAGTGCATTACTAGACAGCAGACCATGAATATGCTGCTATAATTTTATGTCGTTGATTAAAATAACCAGGAGACATAACAAATCACACTAACAAGGGATGTCTAATAGATAGTATTGTATTTCTGATCCAACGGCTGAGAAAACTCCCTAATTTAGCGCAGTCGAATCGTGGCCGTCCGATGTGTCGAATCAACGGATCCATATTGCCGACATTTGAACACGAAGCGGCAAAAGAATTCAAAGAAAAGCTATTATATATGATTTCGACAAGATCTTCAAAGAGGGCCGACAAGATAGATCAATGCTAAACGCGCTTGTCTCAAACCCACATCGTTTCACTTCCCATGAAAACATATAAAACGCGCAAACAGAATAAAAATGAAAACACATAACAAAATATATCAACTAATTAAAACATCAAAAATGTCGAACGAGGGTAATGTTCTTGGACACGAAATCACCGAGCTACGGCTAGGTCTTCCCGGAGATATCATCGTCTCTGTTGGCTCCACCTCCGGAAAGAAGAGGGCTTCTACGGAAATAGATAGCGACTCGAAACCATCGAGGAAAAGTCAAGTTGTCGGTTGGCCACCGGTTTGTTCCTACCGGAGAAAGAACAGTCTCGAACGGACCACGACTTCGTACGTGAAAGTGAGTGTAGACGGAGCTGTGTTTCTAAGGAAGATTGATTTGGAAATGTACAAATGTTACCAAGATCTTGCCTCGGCTCTGCAAATTCTATTCGGTTGCTTTATCAATTTTGGTTAGTTTTGGTTTCTATAAACATTTTTGGTTTTGGTCTTTAATCAAGGCAAGCAAAACATTTATATTAACTATAGCATTTACATATGGTAAATGAAGATGATAGATTGAAGGAAAGTGAATGCATACCAATATATGAGGATAACGATGGAGATTGGATGCTTGCTGGTGATGTTCCTTGGGAGTATGTTTCCAGTTACCTCTATAATCTTCAACTAATTTTGTTTTATGTAATGAATATTTGATAACATTATGAAATTATTTATGCGCAGAATGTTTGTTGGATCATGCAAGAGGTTAAGGATTATGAAGAGATCATGTAATAGAGAATAAATGATTTGTATAGTCACATGTGAATGTGAGTGAGCCTTAGAGATATCTTAATATACATATTTCCCGTTACTGGAGAAAATTATACTAAACCTGTTTCTTTACATAGTTCTAAAAGAAAAATTATACTATAATTTACTGTTTCATAAAGCATGATCATTTAAGAATCAACGAAAGTAGAAATAGTGACAAACTATAATGACATAAATATTTAAACTACTTAATATCGAAAAAATAGTAACGAAATTCCGAAACTGTTTACATTGCCTTAGCTTTCAAGATGGGATAAAAATGTACATTCTCGTTACAACTAAATTAAAGGAAACCCTCTTGTTCCCGATTAGATGAAGCTGGGTCTGGAAGAACCAAACCACAGATCATACTAAACCAGGCTAAACCGAATTCTAACCAGGTATTAGAATTTTATGAACAAAGACTAACAGATGAATAAAGATGAATGGTTAGGTGGTGAACCATTTGGGTCAGCCCTTCAAAATAGCGTGTCAAGTAGTTTTGGAGACGTAAGAATGGCCACAGATTTAAACTACAAATCCAAAAACAAAAGTCTTATGAGAATCACGAAAACCGAAATCAAACCGGGTTTAGTTTGTGGTTTACTGGTATAAACTTACTTTCTCTTGCCTGTATTTCATGCGTATAGCCCTCAAGGGGCAACCTCTGGTGTTAAGTTGCAACTCTTGTAAGGCATGAACAGATGCTTTCAAATCTGATGCTTTGTACGTTGTGTAATGCTCCAATGTTGGATTCTGCACAAAAAAAACTCAAAAATAAGTTAAAGATCCAAGATTTGTAAAACTATTTGGATATAGAGAACCAAAAGCAAACATTACAGACCCATGGGTAGCTTGATTGGTCCAATGTCCATTTGGCAAGAAAAACCGCTGAAGCAGCAATGACGGAAGGCAGAAACTTCAAGAAATGGTAGTCTATTAATGTCAATTCCGTTAGATAGCTGGCCAAAAAGTCAATTTCAAGACTCGGACTCTGCAAATCAGAGATAAAATTCGATCAATTCTCAATCTTTCTACATAACTTTGTAATACAAACGAATAGGCAAGCTAGTTGCAAAAAAGCATTTACCAGGTAAGAGGCTTGCGCTGCTCTGAGAAATCTCCTGAGGAACGTTTTTGAAGTGGGAGTGTATATTTGAAAGCTACAATACTTAAGTACTTGGTTCTCCATTTCCAGGACCTTCACACCACGATCCCATTCACACATTAGTACACTGTAAACTTACTTTTCCGAGGAGTTAAGACAGCAATCTTGGTATACCTGATCTCTTGTGTAGGTGTTATCCGTGATGAAGCAGAATTCTTCAATGCGTGGCGCAGAAATTTCCTCATACTTCCTGTATAGTTTAAGTAAAACCAAAAAAAAAATAGTTTAGCTTTTTCTCATCTGAGACGAGATTTACCAGTGAAATTAAGAGAAACCTACGAAGCAATGAGCATGCAAGTGATGCCGAGCAGTTGAAGTTCCTGTCTTTGCACGTAGTTCCCATGGAGGAACCAGTCTATGAGATACATTGTGAGGTAGAGAGTGTCAGGTACAAGTGTGTATTCCTCGGAGACCTGTGATTGAAATCAGACTTTTGTGAGGACCTGAAGAAGGTATAGAAGCTGCAAAGTTAGCATCAAAAGCAAAATAAGCACTAACCTCGACAAGCCAATCAACCAGAATCCCTCGCATGGACTCTGTGACATCCTTCTGTATTCTCTCCATAAAGCCGGGAACTGGTCTGCGTTTAAGCTGCTAGACAAGAAGTGACACAGAAGCACAAAGAATCAAACTTTCAATGCTTTAGCTTACCAATTTTGTTAGAGACTAATAAAGCCCGGGAATTACCTCGGAAACACGCAAATTGTAGTAGATTTCAGGAGCATAGAGGCAGCACAGTAAATGATCCTTGTCATCAGAATCAATGTCTATGAATTTCGGGATATCGAGCACAGTTGAGCTACCAATAACAGCACTTTTCTCAACTGTAACCATATGCAAAATAAAAATAAAAAGCATTGGAAATCATTAAAGACCAAACTTCATACAAAAGGAATTAATCACCTGAAACATTGTGTTTATTGGATCACCTGTAGAAGCTGATCTCCCAAGAGGTCTTGGAGGCAATCGGAAGTTCCACTTCTCGATACAGTTATCAGTTGTGTCATTTATGTCTTTACAAAGAGACAGTTTTCCTGCTGTAATTGATACAATTTCTGCTTTTGCATCGGTCCTGGACTGAAGATCTGTGACTTGTGAAGTAACAGAAGATGTCAAATGGGATGTACTCGCCAATCTCTGTCCCTGACCCTGCTTGATGTTTTTGGCCTGAAATGGCAAAACCCATTTTCCGGAGACGCATGTTTTATTTTACAATATCTTCACAGCTATCACAGGGAGCCAATTACTATAAAGAAACATAATCTACTTTTAGCAACCTCAAATTTAGCTGCATGTAAGCTAACATTTGTGATATCTCCTAGAACCGCTAGCTTCTTCTTCTTCTTCTTGGGTGCAGGGGCTTTTGTATCCTCCAAGGCTGGTCTTTTTGTGTTTGCTCTCTGTTGATTATGTGTAGTAGACGTCCCTTCTGAAGCACGCAAAGCAGTAGCAAGGGCACGCGTGACAGGACGAGACACATCATTTTCCTTCCCCATGTTTGAAATCTCACGAGAAGACACAGCCTTGAAGTCTTGGGTCTTAGGACTGCATTATCTTCTTCCGATCTAGTCAAGAGAATGCAAAGATCAACAGTGATTAAGGCAGTAGAGAGATCAGCATCCAGGGAAGATTACTCATCTGCAACAATGCATATAAAGTTGTTATGCAAAAAGATGCCCAACTTGACTCAAAACCAGAAATGTATCACCAGCTGAATCTTACGAAGGCTTCTTCTTTGGAAACTTTCCAGGAATATTTGTCCATTGAACGAAAGTATCTATAGAATATACATTTAAGTTCCACGTTTCGTTTTCAAACTCATCAATGGTAGAATCGAAACTTATTTGATTTCCTTATCGAATAATGCAAACAGTAATGCAGAAGCGAAAGCCCCTTTCAAATATGCCCCAGTTTTACTGGAAAATTTATTGAAAATATCTCTCCAAATTTTGAAAGAACAAATATTAGGAAACAACAATATTGCAGAATCTAACTATTTTTTCTTTGTTGAGTTTTATAAGTATCATCCAGAATAGAAGAAATGCATCAGACTTTCTCTTCAGAAGCAGCCACAATTTCTCGGGAAATCGAACAGATTGTGAGCAACCTTTGCAACCATGAATCAGAGCTGCAACATCTACGGAGATGCCATAAAGCACAGAAAATACCATATCGATAGAATCATTCACATTCTCTTCTTTTTCTTCACGATCTAATCAAGAAAATGTTCTCAAGAATTCCAACAAAAAAAAACTCGTTTGAACTGTGAGGCGGCTCAAACGCAAACGAAATGGCAGGTACGCGGATGAACAAGCATGAGCATAAATTTAAAATGTTATTATAAAAATAACAAAATGAAAAGGAAAAGATTGAGATTGGACCTGCGAAGCTCCAGGAAAAGAAGAAAGATGGGAGCTTGGGCAAATCGAGATGGTGTATCCACTCTTGAGTTGAGAAAGAGACTGTCTTTGGGACTGAAGGAGGGACTAGTGTGGTTTAAACGATAAAGAAGGAATTAAGAGAGAGAAAATGCTTTACTAACGACATTGAAACAGTAAGGCTTGCTTGGTAAATGGCTGTAGAATTAAACCAAAAAAAGAAAAAGCTTTTGTGTTTTCATATTTGAAGTAAATCTCTCAATTAGCAAAAACTAATAACAGTCCAAATGGGAGACCCCAACAAGAAGAAAACTTCATTGCTATTGGTGTTATGTTGAATGCTGCAGAGATCTTGTTTCTTCTTCCCACATTCGATCGTCTTCTTGCTTTTTATAGTTTTGTTTATGTTTTCTTGTCTTATGTAATAATAATCTTTGTTAAACAGATTTTAAACAACAGAAATCAACTATGGAGAAACACAGTAACGATGAAAATGATAGAAGACAGATCGCATTACTGATTAAATATTTTTTAAACATACTTTAGATCAATAAAATATGTAAGAATGTGAGTATATGCAAAAAAAATGGAAAGTTAATTAAAAACAAATATGAAGTATTATATAAAGAAAATGTAAGAATAAATGATGTGTCAACGATACTTTCTTCTATTCCTTTTTTTTTTGTAGTATGATGAGTCAATCATAGTTTCTTTTGAAATTAGTTACATTACACGTGATTATATAAACAGACTCTTACGAGTTTTGAATTCAAACTTGGTTGGTTGCTCCATTTTCAAGTTTTCTTTAGCTCAAATTTTGTACACATGAAGCTGTGCATTTCTTAGACAATGATGAAATGATATTGACAAAAATAATATAATAGATTAAAAAAGATTATCACTCAAATGCGTTTTACTTTTACATAATGGACAATTGGACATGTACTGGTCCAAATTTATACTAATTTTTAAATCTACAGTTATCACGTGACTACAATAGTCATCAAACTTATATGTCTTCAAAAAAATTTAAATGAATTTTTGTTTAAATTAAATTCAATTTCAAATTTTAAAGAAAAGAAAGCAATAACACAAAATTTGTTTGTTGAGGAAGAAAAATTCTGGAAATTTAAGAGCCGAAATCAGTGGTTAAAGGAGGGAGATAAGAATACTAAATTTTTTCATGCGATTACTCAAAATCGTAGATTATGGAATAGTATTATACCTCTTCAGAATTCTTCTCGACAAAATTTTTTTGGGAATATAACCATTGCACAAGAGGCTCAAAAATATTTTTCAGATTTGTTCCAAACAACACAACCAGATGATATGGATCAGACCCTAACTAATGTTCAGCATGTAGTTTCGGATGATATGAATAAAGAGTTAACGAAACCTGTTTCAGCATCTGAAGTATATTCAGCTATTCAGTCTATTGGGGCCAACAAAGCATTAGGTCCCGATGGATTTTCAGCAGCTTTTTTTCAACAACATTGAGAAATTGTCGGACCGGCGGTTTTCAAGGAAGTTGATAGATTTTTTCAGTCAGGTTATATGAACTCGGAGATTAATCACACAAACATTTGTTTGATTCCTAAAAAGGAATGCCCCCGATCTATGAAAGATTTTCGACCAATCTCTCTTTGTAATGTAATTTACAAAGTGATATCAAAAATTTTGGTACTTCGACTTAAAGAGATTTTAAATAGTATAATATGTGAAAACCACGGAGCATTTATACTAGGAAGATTCATTACGGATAATGTTCTTATAGCTCACGAAGCATTACATTCATTAAAGGTCCAGAATCTATGTGCTAAATCATTTATGGCAGTTAAGACGGACATCAATAAAGCCTACTCGTGTGGAATGGAGTTTTTGAAAGCTGTTTTGATTAAAAAAAGGTTTTCTCTACAATGGATTCAGTGGATTATGGAATGTGTTTCAACGGTTTCTTTTTTGGTTCTTATAAACGGGAGTCCGTATGGGAATTTTACACCAAATCGAGGGTTAAGACAAGAAAATCCATTATCGCCGTATTTGTTTATTATTTGTGCGGATGTATTAAGTTCCATGATACAACAAGTGGAGTCTACAGTATTGCTTCAATCTCTCAAAATAACAAAGAATGGTCCCTCGATATCTCATATCCTTTTTGCTAATGATTCTCTTTTTTCGTTAAGGCTAATAGAAGAAATGTTACGAAACTAAAAGAAATTATTCAAGAATATGGCAGGATATCTGGTCAGATTATCAGTGTGGAGAAATCTCTAATATATTATTTGAGAAACTTTTTAACAAAATAACCTTAACGTGGCGTGTTAATAACAAAAATATCATGCTGACGTGTCAACACCATAACGAGTTTCAGCTTAAATATATAAAAGGGTTTAAGTTACTAGAATAATTACAATACATGCCATTGATATTAATTTGGTTATAGAATCAATATATTTTATTCAACTAACCAAAAAATAGTATTACATTTGCAAAAACAATAATTTTTATTTCTTTAAAATTTTAATACGTTAATTTATAAATAATTTCAAATAAATATAAATATATTTAAGTTATTGCATAATCCCTAATATATTATTTGAGAAAAAATTAAGAAAATAATATTACTCTTACGTGTTATTAACAGAAATACTATGATTACATTTCATGTAAATTTTAAATAAATATATAAATAGGGTTAACTTATTCGAATAATTATAATATATGTAATTGTTATTAATTTGGTTAGACTATTAATATATTTTATTAAACTAACCAAAAAACACTATTAAATTCATAAAAAATAATTATTTTTTTCTTTTTTAATCTATATATACAAAAATTAATGTTAAAAGTAATTTTAAATAAAAATTAAAATTATATAAATATTTAATTTATATTTATAATAAAATATAATTTACGAATATTTTTCTCCACGCATGGCGTGGGTATAATTCTAGTCATCAATTATTTTTGGTCAAAAGGTATTCCGGCATACAAGGGAATATATTCATCGAATGTTGGGAATTACTTCAATTGGCGGTGTTGGGAAATATTTAGAATTACCTGAGCAGTTTGGCCGTAATAAAAGACAACTGCTTTGTTATGTTGTTGATAAAGTTCAGTCAAGAGTTTCCGGATGGCAGGCAAAATTTTTATCACACGCTGGAAATGAAGTTCTCATAAAAGCGGTGGCGTGTGCTCTTCCTGTTTATTCAATGAATGTTTTTAAACTGCCTTCTAAAATATCCCAACGGATCAATCAATGTTTAAATCGGTTTTGGTGGGGAGGTAGAGATGAAAGGAAAAAAACAACATGGGTTTCATGGAAAAAGATGGGTATCCCAAAGATCAAAGGCGGTTTAGGATTTCGAGATTTACAAATGTTTAATAAAGCTCTTCTGGCCAATCTATCATGGAAATTACTAAATCGTCCAAAAAGTCTTCTATTCCGAATTCTACAAAACCGCTATTTTAAAATTGGCAATTTGATGTCAGCTAATCCTGGATCACGACCATCATTTGGATGGAAATCATTATTATTTGGTCGTCAATTGTTACATTCACGCATGTGCAGAAGTATTGGTATGGGTTCTGATATCAACCTTTGTGACCAAGATTGGCTACCTATCCTACCACCTCGAGCTCCAAAATTACTTCCATATGCTAATCCCCTTTTGAAAGTTAGAGATCTTATTGATGATGGTACAAGGCAATGGAAAGATGATACGATTAACGATTTTATTGAGAAGGATGATCATCACTTGATCTATAAGATCTTTTTACCGACAACTCCTGTTCCTGATGGATGGTTTTGGTATTTTACTCCTAACGGCGAATATACGGTGAAATCTGGATATCGACTAGCAATTGATCTTGCCCAAAATCAGTCACAACTTAACCAACATGTCCTCTCCAATCATCCGGATATTGCACAGGGGCTAATTTGGTCATTAAATCTTCCTCCGAAACTGTTACATTTCCTTTGGAGATTATTATCTCAGGCTCTTCCACTTCGTACACATTTATTTCGTCGAAATATTATCGACAATAATAAATGTGTTCGATGTATTGACACAGAAGAATCTGAGGTTCATTGTTTCTTTTTATGTCCTATGGCTCAGATGGTTTGGCAAAAATTGGGGTTGGTTTCTGCACCTATCTTCGATACATCAACATCTATACATGACAAATTCAGATATTTACAAGCTAGTCATGATCTTTTCAATGAAGATATAGATAAAAAGTTCATTCTGTTTTTTATCTTGTGACGCCTGTGGAAATCAAAGAATGGTCTGGATTCAATAATCAGGATATATCCTCCAATTCAATATTAGATAAAGGCTTTGAGGATGCTCAGGAATGGCTTGAAGCGAATAGGAAAGTGGCGGAAAGTTCACAAAACATGGATAGTGCACAAGTTAAAATATCACATTGGAAAACACTTCCACAAAGATGGATTAAATGTAATTACGATGTGGCTCATCGTGAAGAATCTCTTCCTTCGAGTATAGGATGGATACTAAGAAACGATCAGGGTTATTTTATTTTTGTTGGTATGGGTAAATTTCAACGAAGATCTATTGTTATTGAATCGGAGTTTTCAGCATTACTTTGGGCAATGCAAGCTACATGGTCTATGGGATTCAAGAATATCATTTTTGAAGGAGATAATTTGGGATTAACGATGACTATTAACCAACGGTCGGTTAATTATCGTCTCCAACCATATGTCAAGACAATTCAACAATGGATCCTTCAGTTTGAGAATATTTTACCTCGTTCGTACAATCAAGTAGCCGATACTCTCTCAGATCAAATTTTATCTGAACAAGTAGATTAGAAATTATTCAATGTTTGTCTCCAGTTTATTGAACGCTTTGTAAACATTGATATTTAAACTAATATATTTCGTTGGAAAAAAAAACACAAAGTTTGTTTGTTTTGGTTTTTTGACAGCAGTGTAAGCCCAATAATGGGCCTAAAATAAAAACGGCCCGAAACTAGGTGTTCAACCTAATTCGAATAAGAGACGCCAAAGCAGAACCACCACTGCCACTAGGCGGCTTCCATGGTCTCCTTGGGCTCCATCGTATCGTACTTCTAACTTCGCCGTCGTGTCACGGCTAGAGAGACATTCCCATATAACTCGAAGCCCTTGGTTCAGAAACCGTAGAATTTTAGAAGTTTGAACGTGAAACGTTGTGGTTACAGGTGGTGGAGGAAGATGTCAGTAATTCGGTGAAAGAGTTGCAAAATCACTTGAGACAAAGCAATAGAATAAGCACATGAAGGATCCAGTTAAATTTGTGTCATCGTATTTAGATGATGCCATTGCTCAGATCAACAAGTAAGTATGCATGTTGCAATAATTGACAATTTCTTGAACCGCAAGCAACTTGCTACTTCCTCTTTAGTAGGCTCTACATATCCTTTAACTTTTTATACTTCTGCTTGGTCTTAATCTTTGTAATACATCAGAATGGGAGACAGTTTCCTTTATAGATGTCCGAATATATACTTTCAGGTAACTTTAGGCCTAAAAGATCCAATGGCGATGATGTGTTATGGGATATGAGGGATGAGATCATGACTCATGAGCATGAATATTCTATTTCTATAAAAGTTTTGAATTTTGTTTCAAGGGAATAAAGATGCCAAATCACATTATTAGTTGCAAAGACATATGATAAGATCACTAAAGTATATACTTTGGTTGGAAATGATCTGGAATTTGTGTATAATATGGTGATTAGGGTTCATACGGTTGTGGGATGCCACAATAGACCTTGGTCATGGTACGGTGAGCCCTGAGATGAACCTCCAATGTTTCATAGAAATGGAGAAGTCCGTCATGGTGAAAAGGCTTGTATGCTAAAGGATGGTCCTTGTCCACCATCTCCTCTGGTGTCGTTATAAACCCTTCTTGGAACGAGAAGAACCCTAATGAGTATCTCAATTCCACGCTCTCCATCTCCACCTTGTGGTAACACGCTTTGATTCTGTCGTTGCTCCACGCCTGACGATTTATTTGAGCACATGATTTGACAGCATATGAAACTTGAATTGGTTGATAAAATTTTGAGCTTACCATGAGGGCGTCGCCTGCAATAACAGCAAATCGGGTTGGTGAAGGTTTAAAAGGGTACCAAACATCATCTTTCTCGGATTTCAACATCAGTCCATTGATGTGATTCTGATGGAGAATTGAGATGAAGCTTTTGTCCGTATGAGAAATGAACTTTCTGTTGGGTTCTCCACTAGGGAGTCTACTGTACTTCAGCAATCGAAGAAGGTATCTTGTTCCTCTTATGTGCTCGTTTGAATACTTCTCCAGGTTATAGCTTTCAAAGAGCATCCTTACCACTAGTTGCTCCAGTTCCACTTGCATTTTCGCATATGCGTGAACAGTTTCACTGTAACATCGTTAACAAGTAACAGTAACAAAGACTTTAGATTGGATCAAGTTATTTGATAAATATATGATTACCAGAAACGGTCATTCTCATGTTCAACAGGCCACATTAGACGGGAGAATCTGCGGCACTGTTGGATGTCGTTGACTTGGTCAATACCGAGACCCTCATGAACGAGCTGACCATCTGAGATCATGGTGACGTAGCCATGTCTGGCCTTGTGGTTGGCGTTATTTAGTTTGATTTCAGGAGGAAGATCAAGTAGTTCACCGGCAGCCTTCAAAATGGACTGGTGGAGTTCTGTCGGAAAGTTGTTGTACTCCGCCACGAACCATCCATGGTGTTCCATGGCTTCACGGACTCTGTATCTCGTCGAGTTCCAGAGCTCTGTATCCGGTTTTAGATTCTTGTCAGAGAGGTTGATGATCGGAAGTTCTGGAATTTCGTTTTCATCCATTTAATTATCCTAATTATAAGCACCATAGTTAATCAGAAAAGCATTAAAATAAAAGCATACAAAGTCATATATGTTCATAGATATGCTCCAGACTTCATATAATCGGAGAAAAATAAACTAAAACTACACAAAGTTTTACCTCTAAACTCCCGAGTTTGGAAAATATTATAGATATGACAAATGTAGAAATCGATTATGTGTTTAAATACTCGCATTGAAATATGCTTCAGAGTCAGTTTGTATAGATGCTTTCCTTGGCAATTTGTCTGAATCAATTTTCTTTTCTATACAACACATACAATTAATTAAAAATAAAATAAAAACGACAAGGCCGTAGTTTTGTATTACTGGGAGATTATGGGCTAAAGGTCTATTCAAATTAATTCAACCAAAGCCCATTATTCTATTATCGTATTGAGTGAGGTCATTAATCGGTCAAGACAATATTTGACATTAGCTAATTTCCACTCCCAGAAAGGTGTACAATGTACCCTTCTCTTTCTAAGCCGCCGAAGTAGACCACCTTTCTCTCTCACACTTGTTGCATTTTTCCTCTGGTTGAATATTGGTAAATCCAAGGTTTTTGCTTTCTCTTCGTTTCCTATCACCGGAAAATCATACACAGATGTGGTGGCGATGGCGGCAGTGGTCAGCCCATCTCTTTTTTCTCCTCATCTTTGCTCCTCTCCTCCCTTCGTCTTCCGCCATTGATTTTCTATACAACTCCTTCAGCTCTGCAGCCAATAGGAGCGACCTCATCCTCATCGAAGATTCCCGCGTGGATTCCACCGTAATCCACCTGGTCAACGATTCCAATCAGTATTCCTTTGGCCGCGTCTTCTACCCACAAAAACTCTCAATCATACCCGATCCAACCCGAAACCCGACCCAACTCTCTTCTTTCTCTACTTCCTTCGTCTTCTCCGTTCTTCCAGACATATCTACCAGTCCTGGCTTCGGCCTCTGCTTCGTCCTCTCCAATTCCACCTCTCCTCCCGGCGCGATCGCCAGCCAATATTTTGGTCTCTTCACTAATGCCACCGTCAAATTCACCGCTCCTCTCCTCGCCGTCGAATTCGACACCGGCCAGAACCCGGAATTCAACGACATCGATGGCAACCACATTGGAATCGACCTTAACAACATCGAATCCACCAAATCTGAACCCGCCGGCTACTATGATTCTATTAATGGAAGCTTCGTCCCCTTTAATATGCGTACCGGGCAGAACATCCAAGCTTGGATCGATTTTGATGGCCCCAACTTTGAGATCAACGTTTCAATCGTCCCCGTCGGTGTGTCTCGACCTCGACTGCCAACGCTCACTTTCCGTGATCCGGTTATCGCTAATTATGTGTCAGCCGATATGTACGTTGGCTTCTCCGCTTCCAAAACGACTTGGGTTGAAGCTCGAAGAATTCTAGCTTGGAGCTTAAGTGATACCGGAGTTCTTCGACAGATCAACACAACAAATTTACCGATTTTTTTTCTTTCATCTTCGTCGTCTTCTCTTTCAGCTGGAGCAATCACCGGGATTGTTATCGGTTGTGTTGTCTTTGCGGGTCTACTTGGATTTGGGGCTTACTTGGTATGGAGGAAACTGATGAGAGAGGAGGAAGAAGAAGAAGTCGAGGAATGGGAGTTGGAATTTTGGCCTCACCGCTTCGGCTACGAAGAGCTTGCAGCCGCTACAGAGGTCTTCTCCAATGATCGGCTTCTTGGATCTGGAGGATTTGGTAAAGTTTACAGAGGAATTCTGCCGAACAACAACCAGATCGCTGTCAAATGCGTGAACCACGATTCTAAGCAAGGGCTGAGAGAATTCATGGCGGAAATTGAGAGCATGGGTCGGCTACAGCATAAGAATCTTGTTCAAATGAGAGGATGGTGTCGACTGAAAACTGAACTGATGCTCGTCTACGACTATATGCCAAACGGAAGCCTCAATCAATGGATCTTCGACAACCCTAGAGAGCCAATGTCCTGGCGGGGCAGGCGGCAGGTGATCAACGACGTGGCTGAAGGGCTTAACTATCTCCACCATGGATGGGACAAAGTGGTGATTCACCGAGACATCAAATCAAGCAACATCCTCTTAGATTCTGACATGCGAGGGAAGCTAGGAGACTTCGGTCTCGCCAAGTTATATGAGCACGGTGGGGCTCCAAACACGACGCGCGTAGTGGGCACGCTGGGGTATCTAGCGCCTGAGCTGGCGTCTGCAGCGTCGCCGACAGAGGCGAGCGACGTGTACAGCTTCGGTGTGGTGGTGCTGGAAGTGGTGTGCGGAAGGCGGCCGATAGAGTACGCAGAAGAGGAGGATATGGTGCTTGTGGATTGGGTGAGGGATTTGTATGGCGGAGGAAGGGTGGTTGATGCGGCTGACGAGAGAGTGAGGAGAGAGTGTGAGACGACGGAGGAAGTGGAATTGTTGCTGAAATTAGGGCTGGCTTGTTGTCACCCTGATCCAGCTAAACGGCCTACTATGAGAGAGATCGTCCCACTATTGGTTGGCTCGCCATCGGAAGATTTATTGAGTGGACTTACGCAGGCGGACGCTGACTCTGCCTCTGCACACGTCTGAGTGTAGCTTTTGCTGTTTTTGATGTGATTTTGTGAGGAAAAGGTAAAGTTGAGGACTAAAACTACAAAGTTTACATACTGTTTCATGGGCCTGTTAATATTATTCAATAGTTTATTTAGATGCAATGTCGTACTTGATTTCCCGCTATATCAAGCATGGCAAAGTCGCCCAAGAAAAGCTATTAGGATTGTATAAATTGGTAGATGAGCAATTCGTTTTCCGCTTAGATTTGGTTAAAGGTTCTCGAATTTGGATTTGGTTTAGATTATCCGACGTAAAGTTCAATGTTTTTGAAAGGTACAGAATAAGATTATTTCATATTGGTGCTAAGAAAACAAAAATGCATGAGTAAAAAGGTAAATGGGCCAAGCAAAGAGTTTGAGAGAGAAGAAGGCAACGCCGGTCAATATCACAATGGTTGGTGTGATATTTGCACCTAATTCCCATCTATACTTATCCAATACGTATTGTCTGAGAAGCATCATTGTGAATGCTGCAATTCCCGTGCAGGTCGAGAAATCGCCCATGAAATACTGAGTATTCGTTCGGGCTAGGGAACAGAGTTCAGAGAAAGGATTAGTATGTTCTTAGATGAAAGCTTACTTAAAGTATAAAATTTTCCATGAAGATTTTGATAACCTGAGCTTTAAGCTCTGATTTCCATGCGATTTCAAGGAGGTTGATACTAATGACATTTCAACCACCAAAGGAGCAAGATCCCTGATGTATGCTCATATGACACCAAGAACTTCAAGCTCTTTATTGTTCCCATCCGCGGTTTCTTCTGTCAAGAATCAGAAGAAGCCTCGTTTAAGCTCTTGCGCATTTACATAGAACCATTAGTATTTTGTATGTTCATCCGTATTGCCTTCTTCTTGCTACGGGTTGGGAGAGAGACGTATCTATTGACCCACCAGTAGAGGAAACAGATGGCGAGGCCCATCCCCACCACAATACTAACTCATCGCTTTTAATGAAGCAGTCACAGTTCGTCTCGAGAAAAGTAAGTGCAAAAATGGCCCCTTACTCCAAACGATGGTTAGAACTGTTTGGCTTCGTCAACAGTTGTGATTTGCCACCAAAAGATTGCATTCTAGTTAATTCACAAATAGAATAGACACAGAAAGATAGTTATCGACTCATAACGTTCCAACATTTTAAGCTAAGATGCTACTGAAGTTTCTACGAACATGGATAAAAGGCAGATCGATCAAACAAAAGATTCAC
This sequence comes from Pugionium cornutum, assembly GCA_018901935.1. Classification (NCBI taxonomy): domain Eukaryota; kingdom Viridiplantae; phylum Streptophyta; class Magnoliopsida; order Brassicales; family Brassicaceae; genus Pugionium; species Pugionium cornutum. Next base: position 3,611,812 of record CM032155.1, on the reverse strand, counting down.
ACAACGCGGAAGATGTTGAAGCAGCCAGCGTAACTCAATCCAGGAGATCCGAGAGAGGCGTCTTCATGAAGGGATCAGCTTTAGCGAGTTGAGCAGCCAATCTTGTGTTGGGGTAGATGTTGTCAGCTTTCATTCTGTCTTTCATTCCATATGCTGGAGCTTTGGCATTGACATAAGCCTGGATAAGGGCTTCGAAGTGCCTGACGCGATATTGATAGCCAGCTTGCCTCATCCTCAGGAAGATTTTCTCTGTGTTGTGAACATCACCCATTCTTGCATACTCCTCCATCACATACACGAAGGACTGCATCAACGGTTTTATCTGTTTCGACTGTGTTGCTTTGCTCAGTGAAGAATCAGCCTTTTCTACTTCCCCGGCTTCCACATAGAACTTGATCAGTGCATCCCATGTTAAGGCCCCAATATTGCAACCGCTATCCAACAACCTTTTTACAAGATCCTTACCCTCTGAGAGCATCTTGTGATCCACATAAACCCTCAAGAGAGCGGAGTAAAACTTAGAAGAAACTTTATGGCCCATCTTCAGCATCTTCTCAAAAACCGCTTCCGCTTCTTTGACTTTATTGATCTTTCCAAAAGCCAAGATTGCAGCAAGGGACTCGTCATAACGAGGGTTTTCTTCACAGATCTTCCAAATTCTGGTCACCTCATCAATCCTCTGGAGAGAGCCATAGATGGTAAGCAAATCCTTATACACATGTCGATTTACCCCCAAGCTTTCACCTTCGATCTCTTTCAGCAATTTCTCAGCCTTCTCTTCAAGCCCAGCTGATGCATAATGTCTTGCAATGATATATTTTGCACGAAGGTCAAGCTGAGCACCTTCACTTTTCATTTTCTCCACAATTTGTTCCATCCCACTTATGTCTTTTGATGATCCTTTCGTGTCAATCAGGATTTTGTATGTGTTGAGGGTCGGCGCCACATTTTCTTTCTCCATCAACAATAACACATCGGCAATTTTCTTCTTGTCAACCCTCTTGTAAAGAGTAAGCATCTGATCACATGCAAATGATGACGGAGGGAATCCCATGTCCTTCATTTTGTTGAAAACTGCTTCTGCTTTCCTCACATTGCTTGCTGCGGCACAATTCAACAGTAGAGTACGGTAGACCAATTCTCCTCTGAAAGCTTCTGGAATTTTTTCCATATAAACTTCTCCCTTATGCAGGCCAAATATCTTAGCAGTTAGATCAAGCCGAGAAGCATAAAATCTCTCATCAAATTCAAATTGTTTATTTTCTTCCAACCATTGTGCCATCTACACAAACAACAAGACAATACTCATAAACGAAAGAAAACACTTAGAGAACATAGGGCAGAAAAATTTAAAGCAGAAAGAATTACTGATAACAAAGCATGTTTCTTCAATACTAAACAATTTGTTTGACATTAATATTCAGTTGATGCTGAAATAAAAAGTACTATGTACCTGCAGTGCTCTTCCATACATCCGACGTCTACGGAGTTGTAGCATGGCGTTTGCAATCTCTGTGTGGTTGATCTCCTTTCCTTCTTCAACCCATTTATCAAGTGCAGTCCCTACAGAAATACCTGAGACAGAAAGAATGGCCTTAAACAGCTCCGATGGTCGCTTGCTTGCCAATATTTTACCAGCCTCAGAGTCAGGGACGTGTACTTCCACTTCTGCTCCTTCAATGTCACCTTCACCACTAGACAATTCCTCCTCAGACTGAAGCCCATTTTCGCTATCACTAGTACTCTCGTTCGGAGTTTTAAGGTCTAAATTTCCGTTTCCAAGTTCACCTTCCTCTCCGGCACTTCTAACGCCAGCTTCCGAGTAAAGTGAACGCCTTCCAGTAGAGAAACTCAATGAGAGCTCGTAAAATTTAGGGAAAGCTTCGCATTTATCATGTACCAAAGCGTTTGATTCGACAGAACCTTTCCTTTCTCCCAATTGTATCTCTAGCTTAGAGTACGCAGCATTACAAGCTCCTAGTCGGAGACTCTGGCTTCTGAAATTTTATAAATAATAGAAGCTCATCAATCACCTTGAGCTCTATATACCACTGAAAACAGACAAGAGTCGTTTCAATGGCGCATCTAAAGCATGGCTATCGTTTCATTTTATCAAAAAGAATATTTTATACCCTATTTCGGGTTAGCGAAGAAAGCTGGAAATTAATACAAGTCTAATCGAGGAAGCAAACCTCCTTAAAACTTTGGAAAGAGCAAACATGTCTTCTCCTCGGACAAGATCACCGGCACTGGTCTGATTTTGTAAATATTAACACAAACAAAACAAAATCAGAAAACTAAAAAAAAAACCATTTTTGCAAGGTCGGATTTGGAAGAAATGCCACGCATTTCACTCGCAAAGATTTATCAGACCCAGTAAGCAAAAAATATGAACTTAAAGAGAAGACAAGGGGATGAGAAATTACAGAGTGAAAGTAGAGAGCAAGCGAAATGATGACAAAATGTAAGGAAAGCGAAAACAATCGAGAGAGCTAAAAGGAAGGTTTAGGGTTTTACACAGCGTTTTGTTTCTTTGATGTTGTATTGTTTTGTCTCATTTGGGCATGAAAATGGCGAATTTGTCGATATCTCAATTGCTTACATTGGGCTATCTAGTGGACCCAGCTAGTAATAAGGCCCATCTTTTAATCCATTTGTGGTCAACGGTTCTCAGGTGCCATATATAGTTTGTTTTGATTGTCATGTATCAATACATATTGTTACAAGACACTTAAATCATAGACGGGTGTACTGAACTCATCATACAGTATTTTGTAATGTATGTGTCATAACTACTGATGAAATAGCCAGCTATTCATCATACCGGTGCATGCATGAACCGGTGGGTTCATACTTTTACAACCCAAAAACCAAAATTTCACGATGTGTCAGACTTACTGTCTTACTGATCACGAGACGTTAACCTACGTACGCCCACGCCCTTGCCACAAAGCATGACACGAGGTTGCATGTTACAATGGAACGATGACATAATTAATTGTACGTCAAATAAGAGATTCCACCTCACATGGTCAAGCTAGCTAGGGTTCTCAAAAACCGGTTTAGATATCCTCGCTATAAATACAAATTTGTGGCCTACAATGAGGGCGATTCAAAAAGAAGAAACAAGTCCTTTTATGTTGTCAAGAAGCATCAATATCTTTATATATATACGTACATGCATTTTGACTGATCAAAGATTCTGGCATAATAATGGTATTTGCACGGGCAAGTGCCATGGGCGTGGAGTGGTGCATATATAAGTGAATTATTCCTTGCGCCAGGAATGAGTTTTTGGTAAGACTAACTATCTTAAAATGTTTGTGCATGCATACCGTTTTTTATACAAACATCTCCACCCACTCCAACTACAAGTAATTATTCTATGACCCTTATTTTATTTCACAAATTTGGTGGTTTGTATTTGGTGTATCATATGATGTTTAAATCTATTTTCCAATAAAATTAAACTTATGATTATTACGAAACTTCTGGAAACAATCATTGTTTTAACATTAATCTTGGAAACAGGAATACAATATAAGCTTCTTTGATTGTGAATAGTGATTGAAGAACATAAAAATGGAAAAGTGATGTGACTACGATTTGAAATATTGCAATTTAATAATAATAATAAATAGATATGTTCCAAGATATGGGTATGTTTTAAATTTGAGAGAATATAAAAATGAAGGTGAAGGAAACAAATGTAAAAAATAATATTAAAAGGAATGAAACAAAATTCAAAAATAATATTTTAAAATTTGAAGAAAATTAAAAGAAGAGGAACTCATTTGCTATTTGTCACTGTCTCCTCGGAAAAGAACAGAGAGAGTTAAGGGGTCAGGATCACAGGGGTAGAGTGCACCAATTGATCACTGACACGTAATTGTAGGCCCAACATATACGTGTACAAGTGGGCCCTCTCTCGCTATTTAGCTTCGTCAATATATCCGCTTACATTGTAAAACATAAGACCTGTGTCTCGTCTTTTGACCTATAATCTTCCCAAAACCCTATAAATCTCTTTCGCGGTTACTTTCGGCTCAACCGACGGTTACTTTCGGCCCCGGCGATTCTTCTTGTTTTTTTCTTTCTTTCTTTAGTCGGCGGTATTTTGTTTCTCCATTGCTCCAACTTCTGAGTTATTATTACATGTTAATGTTTTGTCTGATTTTGTTTTCGTGAGATGTGAACGAATTTGAAACTCCGAGTTTCGATGTCAAATATATAAAAAATAACAGTTGTTTTTTGCTTCTTGTGAATTATCGAAAAGATATAATTTTACGACGGATGTTAACTAATGGAGTTGAATGAAAAAGTTGGATTCTTGGCAATTGCAGGATTCTCTTTATTCGAGAGGAGACAAAGAGACTAAGATCTTTGTCGTAAAAAGGAAAATTCTTTGCGTTTTGCTTGTTTTGTGCATCGTGATGTTTCTCTAATTGCGTTCGGCATGTTTCGTTTTCCTTTTCTCACAAAAGCAAAGAAAATTGACATTGTTACTAAGTAACAAAACAAAAAAGAAACCTAATGTTTTCTTTTATAGCTGGTAGAAAAAGACTGAATCATCACATGCTTAGAAAAATATAATATGAAAATTAATTTTATCAAAGTAGGAAGATTTGAAGTTATACATAATATGCAGCTTCTTTCTGTGGCTTAGGCGAGAAAAACGACCGGACCAAAGGCTGAAGTTCTGAACAGAGAGGCGAGTTTTAGAGTCTCCAAGTGATTCGGATATGGAGGAAGCAAGAGTGGAAAACTCGAGGAGACTATTTCGAGGTATCGTAGCAGATCTCAGAGGAAGAGCCTTGTGCTACAAGCAAGACTGGGTCACTGGTCTCCGTTCTGGTTTCGGGTATTTTAACTTGATTTCAATCTTAAAACTTTCAAGAGTTCGATTCTTATGAGACAAAAGAAGAACAAAATTGTGATTTTTTGAAAGTTTTGCAGGATTTTAGCTCCCACTACATACATTTTTTTCGCCTCTGCACTTCCCGTTATCGCATTTGGTGAGCAACTCAGCCGCGATACAGGTGGGTTTCTCTCTCAAATTTCTTATATTTCCTTAGTTTTGTGTTCACGTTGATTTGATGGAACAAGAGTCTCCAAGTTGCACACGTTTGGCCAATGTTTTCTGATTTCTAGAGAATTATATGAGGTAATTATAGAGGGAGCGTTGAGCACAGTAGAAACGTTAGCATCAACAGCATTATGTGGAGTGATACACTCTATATTGGGAGGACAGCCATTGTTGATACTTGGAGTTGCAGAACCAACTGTCTTAATGTACATTTACTTGTACAACTTCGCAAAAGGAAGACCAGAATTGGGAAAACAACTCTACTTAGCTTGGGCTGCTTGGTAATTACTCCATCAAAAAAAACTCGTCTCTTGGGTTTTCGAAAAGCTGTGGGTTTTCTCTTTATGGTTTTGTTGTTGTATGTTAAATTGAAGGGTTTGTGTGTGGACGGCTCTGTTACTGTTTCTAATGGCGATCCTTAATGCGGCTGATATCATTAACCGGTTTACGAGGATCGCTGGTGAACTGTTTGGTATGTTGATCTCCGTTCTGTTCATCCAACAAGCCATTAAGGTATTAAATACCAGAAAAATCTCAATCACCTCTGAATTGTGATGATAAGTCAAAGCTTATATATACGTACTGTCTCAAATAAATTTGGTAGGGAATGGTGAGTGAATTTGGTATGCCAAAAAATGAGGACACAAAACTTGAAAAATATCAGTTTGAGTGGCTATACACAAACGGACTTCTCGGACTCATTTTCACCTTTGGCCTTCTCTACACCGCTTTGAAGAGCAGAAAAGCGCGGTCTTGGCGATACGGAACAGGTCAGAGAGATGAATCTTCTCGTACCTTTGTTGTCTTTTCTGTAAAATAGAAAAACCTGGCCTTAGAACTCATTTTTATTGGAAATTTAGGATGGTGCAGAAGCTTCATCGCAGACTATGGAGTTCCTTTGATGGTTGTGGTTTGGACAGCATTGTCTTTCAGTACGCCATCAAAACTCCCCTCTGGTGTCCCGAGAAGACTCTTTAGTCCTCTTCCATGGGACTCTGCTTCTTTATCACATTGGACCGTCATCAAGGTTACAACACAAACACAGAACATTACAAATCTTGATTCTAATCATCTGAACATCATTTAATGGCTTTGGTCTGTACAGGACATGGGGAAAGTCTCTCCGGGCTACATTTTCGCGGCTTTTATACCCGCAGTGATGATAGCAGGGCTCTATTTCTTTGACCACAGTGTTGCCTCCCAACTTGCACAGCAGAAGGAGTTCAACCTCAAGAACCCTTCAGCTTATCACTATGACATTCTCCTGTTGGGTTTCATGGTAATCTCTTTCATTCTCTCTGCAAGCTCAGCTTTAGAGAACATTGACAACAATCTCCCAACCGTGTGGTTTTTTCAGACGCTGATCTGTGGATTGCTTGGTCTTCCTCCTTCCAACGGAGTCCTCCCTCAGTCTCCTATGCATACCAAAAGCCTCGCTGTTCTCAAACGACAGGTTTAATAAAATTCTCGTGGGATCAATAATCAATATTAATAATAATTTGGTCTTAATGAATCCTTGGTAGTTTCTGTTCAGTTGATTCGGAGGAAGATGGTGAAGACGGCCAAAGAAAGCATCAGGAAGAAAGCACCTTCATCCCAAGTGTACGAGAATATGCAAGAAGTCTTCATAGAAATGGACAAGAGCCCACTTGTAAGCAACAGATTCATTCAGTTTCCAGTAAAAGAAGAAAAATCAAGATTTGGAATCATAAACTCTTACTATTGTTAAAAACAGGCTCAGACAGACCCAACAGTGATAATTGAGCTGCAAGATCTTAAAGAGGCAGTGATGAAGAGCAATGGCGACGATGGAGAGAGAAACGAGGAGAGTGGTTTTGATCCAGAAAAGCATCTTGACGCTTACTTGCCTGTTCGAGTCAACGAGCAGAGAGTGAGTAACCTGTTGCAGTCACTGCTAGTGGCAGGTGCAGTGTTGGCTATGCCGGCCATTAAGCTGATACCAACTTCACTTCTGTGGGGATATTTCGCTTACATGGCGATAGATAGCCTCCCAGGAAATCAATTGTTCGAGCGCACGTTGCTTCTCTTCGTCCCATCAAGCCGGAGATTCAAGTATGTTCTCCCAAAATGCGAAATAATTCAGATTTTCTTCAAAGACTGATCAGGTGATTGTTGTTGTCAGGGTCTTGGAGGGAGCTCACGCGTCGTTCGTGGAGAAAGTTCCGTACAAGTCAATGGCTGCGTTCACACTGTTGCAGATATTCTACTTTGGGCTGTGTTACGGAGTGACGTGGATTCCGGTGGGAGGAATAATGTTTCCGGTTCCTTTCTTCCTCTTAATAGCCATCAGACAGTACATTCTCCCAAAGCTTTTTAAACCAGCCCATCTCCGAGAGCTCGATGCGGCCGAGTACGAGGAAATCCCCGGCACTCCAAGAAACCCGCTCGAACTGTCTTTCCGGGTAAGTTTTATTTAGGCTTGATTTTCTTGCGTCTTAGACTGTTCTATAATGTCAAAATTCTTGTTATTAATGCTGAGTCAACCTTGTCTTAAAGTCGACTGACTCAGCGAGAGTCGCCCAAGAGTGCGATGCTGAGATTTTAGACGAGTTAACGACAAGCAGAGGCGAGCTTAAAGTCCGCACGGTCAGTTTGAATGAAGACAAAGGCAATCAGGTTAAGTTTTTGTTATGGATCCTTTAGTCTTAATTTTGTTAAACGTATTATCACAGACTCGTGCTTTGCTCTTGAAAACCTGCAGATTTACCCCAAGGAGATAGTAGGAGGGAACGGGAGCATAAGTGCTACGAGAGAGTGAATGATTTATCAACAACAAGAATCAAATATTATTCTTTCAAGTGATGATCATGATAATATCCAAAAAAAAAAAAAATAATAATGCTGTCGATAAAACGCGTATGATGTGTGTGTTAAAATAGTCTCCTTAGCATTCAAAATCTATTGAAGTGAAAATATCTATTAAGCATTACATGAAGAATGCCTACGGATACATATCAATTATGAATAATATGTCTTTTCTTTACAGTTTTCACACTAATTAACTACCAGATAAAAGTCGATGATTAGATTATGAAATCACATACCTCATTTTCATTGTCCGAGTTAATCATTTTTATGCGTAGGAAATCTGCGAAGCTCCATTCAATACAGAATCTATTGCCCTCACTGCGATCGCTACAGAAGGCGATCGCCAGAGCCCACCATGATCTGGCAGTCTGGCAGATACGTCTTCTTTCAATGAGTATACACTTCGCTGCTTGTGTTCTGTATCCAACAGTCGTTGATTATGTTTTGTGCAGATCATTGGTCGGAACTGATTATCACCTAGAAAAAAAAAGAGAAACCATCTTCCTTCTGGTATATGAGTTTCTATTGCTATAAAAAAATAGAGCTCACAAATTGATTACATAACAAGTTTGCAAAATGTGACTTTGATTTAAGCAGAAATTTAGGCGAAGATGAGCTCACAGCTATGAACATTTCACTAACAGAGACAGTAAATATATATGCCTAGAATCAGAGCCTGATGTCAGCAGAAAACCTAAAAATCGAAGTTTTACATTTTGGATATAAATCAAGAAACATCAAAACTTTGAACGATTTTTTCCATACACTCGGCAATCGAATCTTCACGGAGTCCATCTGGGGTGAATGGGTGCATGAAACTCCAATCGGGGCATGTCACCCGGGTAATTGGAAGCGCTTACTGGGCTCCTTGAACGGCTCTCCATGGACGCACCAAGATACAGACTATGCATGAAGGCATCAAAGTTGAGATCAATCATGGGATGACGATATGGAAGCTGTTGAAGAGAGCTTGTCAACAATCTCTGTTCTGATTCCCATCTTTGACGAGCATTAAGCATTTCAATGTACTCGGCCTCTCTTTCCAATTGCTCCCACATGTGTTGCTCCCAGGGGTCTAACTTTGGTGGTGTAAAACCAGGATGCTCAGCTTTCAAGTGGGACTTTAGCTGAGAATAAGTCCCTGAGAAATGGCACTTGTTCATAGAACAGCACCTCGGTCTAGCATTCATGAATCTCCGGGCACACGTCGACTTTGTTGTCCCATACACCTCTCCTCTGCAGTATGGACAGCGTAGAGTCTTTCCACTGCAGCGGCTTGTATTGTTGTTTCTACGGTACTGCTTGAAGCAGTTGGAGTGACGGGCGCTTGTGTCACACATGTAAGCACGGCATCCTTTGGAGAAGGAAGAGCATTGTAATACGACGGCATTGTGGGGCGGCTCCATGCAGATCACGCACTTGATATCCTCCCATTCATTCACATTCTCTATCTCCACAAGCGACTCGGCTTCTTTTTCTTTCTTATTCCTACAAGAGCGAAGTGGGTAAGGCGATACCCTATTTCTGTTGCTTGAATCCACCATTTTCCGTCTTTCCTTCTGCATCTCACACACACTGAAATCAATAGAAAGAATGTTACTTCGACATCACTGCAATCAACAAATGCTTGTGTAGAGAAGCCATGAAACATGTATTTCTAAAACCCAGTTCTCTAAACACACAACAAGATGACAGATTTTATCCTAAAAATATGCCAGATCCTATCAACACGAGAGACTAAAAAAACCATTACATTCGAATAGATAAAATCCAATGTAAAGTTCAACGAGAAATAATCCAGGAAACAAGACAGTATAAAGAGCTCAAACCAGCCTATAGTTTTGAAATAATTGGGCATGAAGCTTAATCGTACTGAAGATTGCATTCACGACATATTGTAAATCGAATAACAGAACATGATCATTTCAAAGAGAATCATTTTATTTACATGAAACTATTCACTTATCACAAACAGTTGTAGACATGTCGATCCTCACATCAAAGGATAAACATTCGATTCAACCGCGGATTTCAAAACAAACACACAGATCAATTCGATTGCAATTCGACGAGTCGACGCTCTTTTCGCCTAAAAAAACATTTAAAGAAAATCAAACGCGAAATCGATGACCAGAAATTTCTGATCGCATCCACAAACCGCCAAAAGAAAGAACCTTAACGGATCGTTACACCCGACGAGTTATCGCCTATAGAAAAAAAAAGTTACCTCGCCGGAGAAACGAAAGAGGCTGCTTTGAAAGAAAAGTAGTGAGAGCCTCGTAAAGAGTTTCGAACGAAACGGTGAAGATGGAGAACAATGGATGCGCGTGCGTAAATGTGAGATTGCCGGTGGGGTTTTTATAGGCGTCGAGATGTCATTTCGAACATGACGTAAATACCCTTCCTTCTTTGTAAGTCTACCCTCTCTACTTTCCTTGCCAATTTAACATATTTGTCTGTTTGACTTCGTAGCCTTTCCTCTTTTCTTTCTTAACCATCATTACATTGATATTTACACAATTACAAGATTTTCATTTCTTTTTCACACACAAGATTTTCATTATATTGGACATTATGAAGCTTTTTTCCTTTCCTTTTAATACGTGTCGCACGTACAAAAATTATTCATTTTTTCCTCATTAAAAAGTATTAAAAATGTTATTATATTAAGTTAGTTCACAGAAATATAATCGAAACGGTTTGTTTGTATATACATTAATTAAATACAAACGTAATCTTAAGAAGAAAAATTGATGATAAAGTTACTTGGTTTATGTACTACATCACATATAAAATTTTACCAGTTTAAAAGTTGCATATGCATATTATATCTCTTTTGTTTCTTTACCTTTTTGGTGTTTGTAGATACGTATTAATTTATTTGTTACATTATAAAGTGTAGTTGTACGTGCAAAACCATTTCTACTAATCACACACATATGAAATAACACAATCCAAATACCTTAATTTTAATCGAAATAGATTTTGGAAGAAAAATGAATAACACAATCCTTGGAACCACGTATACGTGAATTAGCCCGAGTCAATATTAGTGAGAGGCTTCCAATTTTCGCAATTATTTATTCAAAGTTTTTTTACGGAGAATTCTAATTATTTGAGACAATGTAAAATAATCATACTGTTGTTACAAAACATAAAACAAATCTCGACAAATATTCATAAAAAAAAGTCTCTAGGTTCAAATGAATCAAATTAGTATTAGAAATATATATTAATCTAACTGTACTAACCAAACGGACTATGATCATATATGTTAAATTTTAATGTATAAATTTTCATATGAGAATTGATTAAAATAGAATTATTTCAAGTTTTACCTATAAATATATCATTAACATTTAAATTTTCAAAAAATATCATAAATTTAATAGTAAAATAGTTAAAATTTTATTTCTAATAAATTAAATCATAGATTAAAAAAGTGAACTCAAATATTATATTTTAATTTTATATATAATTTATTTAAGTTAAATAATTATTTTTACATAATAATTTATGTTATTTTTGTAATTTTATTTTTAATATACTAAATTTAGAATATAAATTTAAAATATTGCTATTTTAGGGTATTGTTTAAAATTTAGAATGTATGTTTTGTAAATTAGTAGATTTTATACTTGTTAGATGACGCCAAATTTCGGAGAACATTATCTTTCAAATTTAAATATTTAATATGATATATAAATATGGATAGCATTAGTTGGTCGGTGGACAATTACCTGAAAACATGCTTATTCAGCCCAATTATTGGGTTAAGTCGGCCCAAAGATAAAATGCAGTTCGAATGACCCCAATTTGACCCGACTTTTAGTTGTAAAGCTGTAGAAAGAACCCTAAAGACACGTTGCCTCACTTTCTCTTTCCGCTTCTCTCATCGATCGCCCACCATGGCCAAGGACAAACTGAAGCCTCTTCTCACCTCTGATGGAGGTCTGCTTCATCTTAACGATTACTAACTTCACTGTTGTTCATAGCTCTTGCGTGTAGTGATACCCCTATCTCGTGCTTTTAATGAATCCAACAGGTGAAATCGCTGATACTCCTTCCCGAGAGAAGAAGAATAAGAAGAAGAACAGGAAGCGAGCTGAACCTGAAACAGATTTACCTTCAACCATAGAAGTTCGAGATTCCGGTAAGAGATATCAAATACCTGATACTTGGTTGCTAAAAAAGTTACAGCTTTCTTTAAGGCTAGAATGTTGAGGATAATGCTCTGGTTTAGTGTAGCTAGAGATTTCCTGCTATTATATTAGCGTTCCTATATAATGATGTAGGTATTGATGAAGATAGAGATGGAGTGCTGGTAGACGATGCTCATAACGAGCCGACAATAGGCGACAAACTCGAGAGTCTTAATTTATTAGTTGACGAAAAGCTTAGCAGTGAAGAGAGTAATAGGGCCTCTGCTCCGAGCAATAAAATACCTCCTACCGCATCTTCTGTTAGCGTTCTTTTGAAGCAAGCATTGCATGCTGATGACCGCTCTCTTCTACTCGATTGCTTGTACAATCGAGATGAACAGGTTTAGAAGAATTTTTTTTTCTTTTATGTCTTTGCCTTATAAGGCCCTTTTGTGTGTTGTTGCCTTTTTAATTGTTCTGCGTATCTATCCTTCATAGGTGATTGCCAATTCGGTTGCTAAGTTGAATTCAGCAGATGTACTCAAGCTTCTAAATTCCCTTTTACCTATACTAAAATCAAGGTGAAAGTTGAATATATATATATATATATTATTCTGTGTTTGCTGTAGCTGATTTTCAAGTGGTAATTTCTAAACTTTCTTGGCTTGCAGGGGTGCAATCTTGGCTTGTATGATTCCATGGATAAAGTGTCTGTTACTTACTCATTCTAGTGGGATTATGTCTCAAGAGTCATCGTTAATGGCATTAAACTCCCTGTATCAGGTTTTGTGTTTATTTTACGGCTATACCTGCCATTGTGGCTCGAGTAGAGAAACAGACGAAGAAGTCGTAATAGATGAGTCATTGATATGTTTGTTATTGGTTGCATGTCGCAGCTCATCGAATCACGGGTATCTACTCTTAATACCGCTGTAGAAGTTTCAAGCGGCTTGGACTTGGTACGTATTACATTTCCCTGAAACAATGAAAATTTGATCTCAAAGTGTAGCCTAGGGTGAGCATTAGATTTGGAATTCGATACCATGGATCACTTGTGCAATAAGGAAAATGAAATGGAAGTCTTGAGATGACTTTGCTGAACGCAGAATTTTGGAATGTATTTTGTATGTTACTGACTCATAATTGATTGTGTTAATGGTAGATTGTGGACGATTTGGATGAGGAGGAAGATGAAGGTCCTGTGATCTATGAAGACAAGGACAGTGATGAAGAAGAAGGAGAAAGACCAGAGGAAGGAATGGATACGGACGAAGAGGCAGAAGACTCACTGGATGAAGCAACTGACGGTGTCAATGATTTTGAAGGATTTGATGACATGAGCGATTGAGAAGGCTCCAGAAAATGGAAAAGTTTTGATTTGTGCGATGCTTGTTGATTATTAGATGTTACAGAATATGGCTGACAGATACATTCTCTCATCTGTAATACGTAATGGTTATAGGGAAGAGAATTTCTACTAAGAAAGAGTTAGTTAATATTTTTTAGTGACAAAGAGAAAACAAATTTGACGAGAATAAGGAAGGTAAGTAAAAAATGGAAAGAGAAAGGATTTGGTTGTATAGAATGAAAAAATCAGAGCATGATTCAGAAATCGATGGATCATAACAGCGAAAAGCAGGATGCCTGGTGTTCCTCCTTTTAACATTTCAACATCTTTACATCTTTTTAACGCTTTTATTTCCACTGATAATTGTCTGTAATAATAACGGATATACACAAGGCATTAAAGCAAACACATGTTCAGACTTATTTGGCTTTAGATATGTTCACACTAGTGTTGACCATTACATGTTCAGACTTTGCTCTTCTTCAGGATCGTCTTTCTATCAAACATTGGTTAACACTTGGCCGGGCTATATTTCTTTTCACATGTGTATAAACTCCCTTAATCGCATCGACTCTCTGCCCATTTGATGGCAGACCTTGCAAGTGCATCCATTGGGTCGACACACTTCTTTAGCAGAGGATCGTCACCGGGCAAGAGGTCCCGCATCTCATCTGAACCGAGCATCACCACGTTAACCGCTTGCATTAGCAGTACCTGCAACGCTATCCTCAGAAGGTTCCGTGCTCCTTCCATGTCTTCTCTCTTCATAGCTTCTATGGCTGGGATCACCGTGTGCTCCATTGTAGCCTTGTCTGGAAGCACTGCCTCAAATCCCTGCTAATTTCCATAATCACAAAGAAACTTCAGATATAAAACAAGTATTAAAGTTTCTTCGAGAAATGACGGAAACATGTTGTTTCAATGAACAAACAGAATACTGACATTGCTCTGGAGTCTCTCCTGGTAGAATCCTGCGGATAACGTTGCGCTAGTGGCCATAACACCTATACGCAGAGGATTCCCAGCTTCAAGGGGGCTCATTTTCGCTTCTGCCAGCTCTTTAGCAATGCATTCACCCATGTGAAGAAGAGGAACTGAGCTTCCTTCACAGACCTCTTCATACCATGTATTTGCAATATGACAGGGAATCAAGATTAATTTAGCTCCACATTTCTCAAGATGTTTCCTCTTATTCCTTAGATTTTCCACAATCTGTTCTAGATCCACCGGGACAACCTCTGTTCTATGGTATAGAGAAGGATAAGAGTTCTCCTCGTATAAGAGAAGCTCCTTGTTGAGTGCAGGATCTGAGCAAAGCACAAAGGGTAAGGAGCTTTTACCATCTTTTGAGCTCCAATCCACGAGTTTCCTCACAAATTTCAGAGTGGAAGCAATTGAAACGCCTCCGATAATCCCTACCGTGTTGGCCTGCCTGAGCAAAGAATCTGCTGAAAGACTGTTTAAACTCTTTCTCGAATCCTCACTCAAACTAAAACCCTTCTTGGCCTTGGGGAGATAGTTGCTTTCGTCCATCGGCAGAAGGGTTGAAAACGGTGGCCTGGCTAGAGCACGACTCGGTTTTACCTTACACGAAACCTGACTGGAGTAGCATACATGGGCTACGCCATAAGATGGGCTGGTGAAAATCTGAAGACACATCACTAAGCTTACTAACGTACTCAAGACACACGTTGGACAGAAGAACTAGCAAAAGTTTCCAACTTGTTCCCTCTCCACAAACCTGAATGTTACTTCATATTCAAATTTCAAATCTTGACGCCAAAGTTCCAGATTCACGTAAAAAAGAGAAGCAACTTTTACAAAGTTGCAGGTATTATGGCGCAAGGACTCTGTCTGGCTTTTTAGTTTTCAGAGTAAGATCCTAGAAACGGTAAAATAAACTCACTTTCTGAATTTCCCAGCTGCAAGAAAATTGAACTAAAATCCCACCGACACCTGAGATGATAAGAACCAGTACTTGTCCTCAATAAGACAGAAGTAAAATTCTAGCCGAATCTGGAAACCTTATAAAGAAGAAACTCTTAAAAACAAATCTTTGCAAGTTACTGAACAGGACGATGTATTGAGATTGCCTTTAGTTTTAGATGATAGAAACAAAAAGGAGATAGTACTAAAGAAACAGGTGGGGAAACAAAATGGAAGAACAACGGTCTCAAATCAACCCAATACGAAAACCCCCATTTTAAGGCGATAAAAACAAGAAGAGGTGTGTCTGTCTGGTTCCTTTTTCCGTTTCTTGTGATATTTTAATGCAACTTGTGCGTTGTCTGTGTTAGTGTGGATACCTTTACCTTCTTGTCAGCTACTGAATCCCACATGTTCCATCAGCCAACTAAAGGGTCCAGTCGAATTTTCAATCCTTCAATCAAAGATAACATAAAATTCTCAAGAGACTTGTGTTTTGAAAGAGATTTGCAACAGTGGATGGATTTTCTGATGGACACAAATGCAGAAACAGCTCAAGGGTAGATACCAATGGAATTTCTTTGCTGACTTGTACAGTTAAGAGCTGGTTTCTTTAGCAGTCTTCAATGTTTGAACATGCTAAAGAAAAGTCCTCACTATACATAAACATCATCCAGAGAACAACTGAGCAACCACACAAATAAAAGGGAACTCCTTGTCAATTCAAAAAGATGTTTTGCTTGCAAGAGAATTAGAGTTTTTAACAACAGAGAAAAGCTATAATCTGGACATGTATTCCAATGATCACAGGGAATGCGATCATATTATAAATGTCATCTATCCAACATACAAATTTCAAGCTTCGAATGTGTCAACACAGAAAAGTCCTAATTTGAGCAATTTTCCATGTCAATACAAAAGTTGCAGCAGTTCATATATATACGGAAAGATCTTGAAGACAATCACCGTAAGGCCCATTTTTTCAAAGAAAATTTGATGACCATAATAGAGCCCAATAGTGATATTTATGTTCTGATTCGTCCCACATCGATAAATTGATAAGCAATGCTTTACTTTATAATATAGAATCCATCAACAACAGTACGTCGAGCTAAGTAACGAGAGCTTGTGACCCATGTGGGGACAACAAGTTGGTGGAACACTGGCACGATCCGCCGGTCGGTTCTGATGTGGCTTCTTCTGGGCCTGCCCAATCCAAGCTGAGAGTGAGCCTTGTGAGTTAAACGAAAGTTCGGCTCAACTGGTTCCTAAATCGGAGGGCAATGCGTGAGGCTGGTTTCACAGAGCCAGCGATCACCTTCCGCTCTCAGCAGTGGATGGATCACAGGTCCTTGCCATCCAGATCCACTATGACCAGTTGGCTCGTACCCAGCTGAACCACCAATTTTTTTGCTTTCTCTTTTTACTATTGTGATAGTTAAGTCAAAACAGCTGTCGATCGTTTTGCTTACCGATTTGGTAATCCCATCCCATGTGTTAATTAGGTAAAATCATTGAGAGAACACAGAAGAAATACGAGAGGGGGTTTGATTATTTGCTTCATAAAACCTTATCTTTTTTACGTATGTTGACTTATGTACAAATTGGTATATTTTCACCACTATGTATTAATTTCCTTTTCAATTTTAAAACGAGAGATAGATGCCATCCTCACTTACCTAACAGATTTGGTTACCGAAATGAAGAAGGAAATTTCTGTTTTGTGTACTATAAGTCAATTCTCGTGATATTTTTTTTAACCTAAACACTTTAATATTAACAAAAATGAGATTAAATAACATAAAAATGGAAAAGATAACAAATATGAGATCGTTGGGCAATGAAATTTGCTGCATGGTTATTATTCACCATTCGGTATTTTGTGTTTTAGTTATTAAACTTTAATTAAATATGGTTTTAGGTGGGTTTCGTTTTTTAAATCGAAAATCATCGATGGCCAAAAAGGAGAGTGTCGATACAATCTAAGTTTAATAATCATCCAATTGAAATAAAATGTTATCACATCCGTTCCGATTTTAGCTGTTACAAAAATAATTTAAAATTGGAAATATAATCAAACATCATAATAAATAGTAATAATAATAGTGGACCAACTATTTAAATATTGAAGATAGAAATAAAAGGAGTCTGGAAACACAATGATTAATCACTTATAAGCCTAATCATTTTTCTAGTTTTTTATATATCGAAAGAAACGAGAAATCGAGAAAGAGAGAGAGAGAGATCCATGGAGGGTCTTCAAAGATCAACCATCTCGTTCCGCCGTCAGGGATCGTCGGGTATAGTCTGGGACGATCGTCTCATCGCTGAGCTTAGTAAACAGGCTGGTAACGAGCAGAAAGGCGAAAGTCAACGCGATGAACAGCCTAAGCCGATGTCAGAAGCCTCTGAGCAGGGTAAACCGATCGCCAGCGATGAGAAAGACAAGCTCAGGCCAATCAAAATCGGTGGATCACCAGGAGGAATTGAGAGGAGTCGATCTAATGGTGGAGGAGCCCCACGACATCATCGCACAATCGGAAGAGTGTCTCCTGCAGTTGACCCGCCGTCTCCGAGGCTCTCAACATGTGGTTGCTGCTCTGCGTTTGGGAAGAAACCGCCGGAGAAGAACAACAATCCGAGGAAAAGGCCACCGAAGCGCAGATCGAGGTAGGCAGAGAGTAAAATTGAAGAGAAAATAGTATACTCCCATGTGATCCTTTTCTTTGCGTGTGCTCTGCTACTACTATAAACTTAATTTTCCTTTTCGATTTTCTCTCATTAAGCTTACAAGACTTTTGGATTTTTCTGGGTGATTGTAATATTAGCTGTATTTTTTTTTCCTCGGACAATTTCCATTTTTGTACAAATCAAACCGATTTCCGATTTCTATCTCAAGCCACAGTTCCTGTCTCAGTCTGTTTCCAATGGGTCTCTGAATCTTCTAGGGTTCCTAACTTGACAGAGAAGGCGGCGGATCGGTTAACAGGAAAAGTTCAATGCTGTGACAGATGTATAAGTCTGTCAATTAAAAAAAAAAACAATGGATCTGATTATACGATTTTAATATTTGGCTTGGACCAGCCGACGATGAGGACCATTTCACCATGCATCGGTCATTTATTGAAATATGGCTATTTGGGCCTATAACGGTTACGATTTCTACTCTTTCTACCCATTTTCTTAGGCCCAAAAAATATATCTACAATATCTTTATTTTGACAGAATCAATAGTTTTGACATAAAATACAATATTTCAAAATTTTGATATACGTTATATATATAAAGTATATATTACAAAAAATTATTAATATCGTATGGGATACTTGTGGGAAAATGTGTCAAGTACCCTAAAATCTATAAGAAATTTGAAATATATATATATATTATTTTTTTGAATTTTTTAAAATATGATTTTCACGGTAAAATACTAAATTATCATTATTTATTAACTAAGTAAAACATAAATATTCATAATTTAATACCCTCCTTGCTAGTTTAGTTGTTGTAATTATTTTATCGTCTAAAATTTTTAAATATATTCGCTAGTGATGTGATAAGGAACAGCCCACAAAATAATGACACTGGAATTACAAAATAATATCTTAAAATAGTGATTGATATGTTTATTCATCCAAAGATGTCTATGCTCCAATGATAATAATAAATTCATATTAGAATTACAAGTTATGCAAATGTTATTGAGTTTTCTAATTTACAATTATGATAATTGGATGTTGAATTAGTCAATTGTGCTCCAATTCACTAACAAAAAACGTATTTATTAATGTGTTGAAAGAATTGATTGATGTTGCTTATGGCGAACAAAAAACAATCCAATTTGAGCTATTTATTATATGTATTAGATATAGACTCGTGGGATGCACATGATTTTGTCAATTGACTTTCAAGTTTTATAAAATATACAATAATCATATTGGCTTATAATTTTTTTTTATAGTTGCGACTACAACAAATTATTATTTGTTTATCTAACAGAATTAAATGCGATCAATCGTAATATTCAGATATTGTGTTATACATTATAATTTTTTTTATCGTTAATTAAAACATTTGTACAATTAAAAATATACGATCAACTGTAATCATAACTGCTGATAACTGACAAAAAAATAAGATATGCCATAATTATAATCGTAGTATTAACCGCAGACGTAAACACCGACAACGGACAAACAAACAAAACTAATATAAAACACATATTAACATGAAAATTACATTCAATTAAATTTATTATATAAATAACAATTAGCCTTTATTTTAAATAATAATTCAATTTTTTTTTGTATCGCACGGTTTACTTTTAATTTTTCAAAAAAAAACATACAATATATAATACATATTAACACAAATATTAAAACACACAATTAAATTTTAACAGATTTAGATTTATTATATAAGAATTAGTTGTGGAATATGACTAATTTTTCTTTTCATTCAAAATAAGGAATAATTTTTTTATCGTAGAGAAATAAGATTAATATACCTTTTTATTCATAAAATAAAGATAAAATACATAAAGAATACATAGGTACATGTGTGTATAGGATTGATAAATAGTACTAAAGGCCTCGAGAGAGCATGTTTTCGACAGATTCGAGACGCTGAAGAAGAAGCTTATTTCTGAACTTTTTGATGAAAGCTTCGGCGCATTGGTCCACATCCATAGATGGTTTCCTCTCCACCTTCTTATTCCTCGTCTCTGTAACAACAATGTTAGTAGTTCCATTACCACTCTCTTGTCCTGAACTCATCTTTGCATTGTTCTTGTTGTTCGTCATGGTGGATATGTCTGTATGTAAGAGTGCTTTTGTTTCCTGTTTTGATTTTTGAGATGCAGCTTGACCTATTTATTTATAGGAGAGTTTTTGCAATAAATAATTAGATTTGAAGAAAACGATATGACTTTGTCTCCCCTTACAGGAACCATATTTGAATGTTGAAGGAATAATAGAAAAAAAAGGAATCTTGAACCTTAAGTTAAACACGCGACTAGAGCCAGAGAATCTACTTTATTTATCTTTTCAATTGAAATGTTTATATTTTGCTGCAAAAATTTATACTATTTTGATTTTGTACTAAATTCCAATAACCAAATAGATTGACCATTTTTACAAATTCTCTTTATACTACAAGAATTACGGCTTAAGCATCGCAGATCCACTGTATCACATCATGAATATTGAAATTAGTATCGAATGCGTTTAACCGTCAACTTACCACATATAATAATAACTCATTTAGATCATAGCATATTAATGGTAATTATAATCCATCAAAAAATGTTATATGTCATTACTAATTTAGGTTTTAACATATGTCATTGTAATATTACAAATAAAAGAAAACAAAAAAATGTTTGAATAAAAATTTAAATATTTTTAAAAAGGAAAATAAGTCTTGTGTTTAGAAAAAGGCAACTAGTCATTATTTTAATTTTAAATTAAATGATCAATGTAATAAATTTATAATAAAAGAATCTGGTTCATTAATTTTTTCAATATTCACACATATGACAAATAACAAAAAAGGAATTTAGGTCTTATGTTGAAAATTTTTGGTGTCATTCTATTGGGTTTAATAAGTTGAACCTTACTACCAAGAACTTTGACGAGTTTTCAATTCAAATTTGTTGACATTAAGTTGCTTGAACGAAATAGTTTCACAAGGCCTCCAAGGAATGTACCAAACGTATCCAAGTTGGAGTAATAGTTCAATATTTGAAAACGACATTCAGTGGAGAGTAAGAAAAAGGTATCCAAATGAGTAGAAGAAGGATGTGGTTTTGGTGAGATCAAATCAAAACTCTGAAGGAGGTTTCAATCTTATAAGACGCTTAATCCTGTCTTTCTCGGTGTTTTCAAGAAGTCCGTTCCAAACGATTTCATCAAGACACAAACAAATCCTTCCGTATTTATCCAAAAACACACGCTCTGTTGGTGGTTTTCCGCAGACGTCTTTCACAGCCGCAGTTATGATGAAGATGACTTCTGCCACTGCGCCACAAAACACACACAGATTGAAACTCTGAATGAAGCACATAGTTGATTTACAAAGAAAAATGCTTACAAGCAAGTTCATCGTACTCGTCTTTGCCTACAAGGAAGATGCTAACATCACCTAGCATTGTGTACACGATATAAACCGACCTGTACAACAAAACTCTCTGTTACTCAAATACCCAATGCTGTTTGAGTCGTTTAGTAATTTGCTATACAGGGAGAGTAGAGGTAGTTTGATGTTACTTGTGGCAAGCTACGAGGAGCTCCTCGTTTTTAACGCCTTTGAGATTCTCTGCTCCCAACTTTACCAAGAAAGATCGCCAGTGCAACCGTTCCTCTGCTGCTACTCCATTGAACCTGCCAGTTTAAATTCTTACTGATGACTTGCAACTAAAACCGGACAAGCCATTGTGTTTTGGTGATAAGACACCGTATCCATTTCCGCTCTCCATTTACATTACAAAACCCACATTGCCATAAGGGAAGACAATCACTTACTAATGGTATCAAGATTATCCATGGAGCAACATCCAATACAATTAAACATGGCAAATGGGTCGAAAGAATCACTGATACGTACAAAAACAATCCAGATGCATCACAAATAGGCATGAAACCCTAATCTCTCCAGACCAAATGCTTGGGATATCTCCAATTCTAGTATGTAAACCTAATTTCGATAAAGGTTCCAGCTTTCGCTCAAACTGGGTATGGAAAATCAGAGACAATGCGTAGACAATCCCAAGGAATCATGAAGTTGTCAAAAACCCTAATCTGACAATCAACTATGTCATAACCCTGATAGACAATAGATCCATAAAGAAGATCCAGAGATGCAGTACAGCTCGATTTAGATCATTTGAGAATCGGCAAGACAGGCCCAAAAGTGTGCGATCAAATGATACAAGTTGCGAAATCGATGATAAGAAAGGAGTAAAGTTGGGATCTGGGTGTGAACCTTTCGATCAAAACGTTCCCTACGGAGTTGGCGAACAAGACGGCTAGGATCATGATCTTCCTCTCTGAAGTTTCTTTCTGATATTCCTTTTTGGACAAAAACCTCTTTCTTCTTCTCCTTTCTCTCCTCCTTTTTCTACCTCACGGATAAAATTAAAATGGCTTTTTCAATTTCGACAAGGGTCTTTTGCGTAATAACATCACATCAGTTCGATTAGTTTTTTCTCAATCATTTATGATTCGCAAACCCGAGTTCAACACCTCACTCCTTAATATTTTAAACGTTTGAAATGTATCTTCAAAAATCTTAGAGTGAGTAGGAATTGTAATCTAATGGTTTATGCTAATTAATCTTTTTAATCGTCGGCTCATTTGCCAAATTGTAAAACCTAAAATTTCAGAATTTGGAACTTTTGCTATATAATGATTCCAGAGTATTTTATTCAACATTGAATTTATAAATATACGATTACAAGCTGTCTGTGAAATATGATGAGTGGGGTCGATTGTCACAATGGAAGACATGGAAGATGCATAATTATTTTGACTTTTAATTATCAATTCACACCAAACACACTATCTGTACAATTACAAACATTTTCATAAATTATTAAGTTTCTTGGAATAACAGGTTTTTTCATTCGGTTGATTTTGGTAAATTACGAAAATAGCCTTGGAGCGAGGAGAACCGTATACCGGCTGTAGGGATGAATAATATCTCTGGTCTTCGAAACAGCAATCATTTCAAAGCGAAAGGAAAAGGGAAAGCGTAAAGGGCGTACGCCTTGTTCTTCTTCTTCAACGAGAAGAAGCTACACCCTCATATTTTTCACGGATTCTCTCGATGCCCACTTGAGAAAGGAAGCGACTTTATTAATCAACCAACTGAGATTCGTCATCAGGTAAGCAAAAGCTATATGATTCAAAGATTATGGATTTTGTTCCCGATTGATTGGTTCATCTTTGGCTTATCTCTAGGTTTGATTGGTGGTTATTTGAGAAGGACCATTGCCTCTGAAAATTTCAAGCTTCCAGATCTGTCGGAGCTCCTGGGTTAATAATCGTTTTACTGCATCGATGGGGTGCGGTTCTCTCGATTTCTGTTATGGCTTTATGTTTGATTGATTCGGATTTGAGGTTTTTCTCCTGCGTTCATGATAGATAAACTCTAATTTTGCTGGTGGGTGAATACTGTGTAGAAGGGAAGAGTCTAGTCTATGTTGTTTTGCTTATGCAAATAGTAGTTAGAAAATATATTATGAACAAATAGCTACCAGATAAGACTATGTAGGATGTGTTTGGGCGATGATCAGAAGTTATGGTTTGTAACAGAGCAGTGGCTGCGTGGCTTGCTACAGAGAACCCAGATCAACTGCCACCCTAGAGGACCCACCCTCCAAGACCATAGCTCAAACGGTTAAGAAACCGTGTGTCTCTGAAGATTTATGGTCAACAAGTACAGTTGATATGGAAAACACTACCTTCCCTTCACAGGGGAGCATATCATCCAACCAGACTTTTGATTCTCAATCTGGTGCCAGAAACTCAAATGCCCCTCCTGAGTTTGTAAATCAAGGTACTTTTGTCGTGTATTCTTGTTTTCTCGGGTAGGAAATTAAGTACTATAGTGTATTTGTGATGATTAATATATGAAGTGTTTTCAGGTCTTCTTCTTTGGAACCAGACACGTGAGCGTTGGGTAGGGAAGGGAAGGTCCAATAATCCTCCGGATCGCAATCAAAGAGCCAAGATAAAGTGAGTGGCTTCATTACACATTATTGTTTCCTGAAAGGCCAAGGCTAATAAAGATGTTACATTTTATCTGCAGTTGGAACGCAGCAACTTATGGTAGCTTGCTGGGGAGCAATAGGCTATTTCCTCAACCCATTCCTCTCAATGTAAGTTATCGAAGTCCTGAGTGCAGGAAATTAGGGAAAAGCCTAGTGGATTAATCATGTTGTTGATGAAAACAGGAAATGGTTGATTTTCTAGTGGACATTTGGGAACAGGAAGGACTATATGACTAATGAACAAGACCTGAAAGACGCACACACACGTACACACTGGTTTCGGCATTTCCGATATTTTTTTTCGGTTTTGTTTTTCATTTCTTGAAGCCCTTGTTGTACCATCTTTCATCTGGAAATAATCTGAGAAAACTGGGACTATGGCTCATGCATTTTCACCATAAACAAGAAATTCCTTGATGTAAGATCATTCAGTCTAAAAGGCTTGAGACTTGATGGTCTTGGTTTGACTAACAATCTGGGACATGTATTGTGTCTGTCTACTGTCTCCTGAGTCCTATCCGAGTTACACTTTGATTCTGCCTGCATGCGATCTTTTAAAGTAAATACTTTTTTTATAGACGGAACTGAAAACTCTCTTCTTCCAGCAATGCCGTTAACCATCTTCATAGCAGGATTCCGGCGTTAGGTGTGTCTATGGCGTTTGTGGAGTGTAATTTTGTCTTCTTTTGGTCTTGAAAGTGTCTCCATGGTGTTTTTGGCGAGCAAGAGATCGGATTTTCAAAAGTTCTGGGCCGGTGTTTTTGCAAAATGTTTTCGCAAAAGAAAGTGATTTGAGAGGAAAATGCTTTGATATGTCTTGTCCTTCTGCGGTGAAGATGCTTTGATATGAACATTGCTGATGGTTGCGGCTCGTTTGATTGTTTGGTAATTGTTGGTTTGGTTTCCAAGGTTTGAGTTCCATCATTTGGTTCTTTGCCAAAAATCTCTTCTTAGAAGGGCTTTCTCTCCTCGGTTGTTATTTTAGTTCTGGCCGGTAACATTGTGGTAGATGCGATTTCCTATACCCGCAGCTACTTACACCACTTTAGCTTTGATTGTTAACACCTTTGAAAGCTCTTTTTTCTTCCATCAATTGCTTGAAGAGAAGACTACATATGAGTTTTACGAGAAAACAAAAAATGTTACGAATAGTATTTAGGCCCATTAATTTGGGCTCTCTATAGTGTAGACTAAGAGAGTGGGAATAAACAAAGCAAAAAAAGAAAGCGTATTCGGCGGTCACGTAACCGGACCTCAATTCTACTTTAGTTATTTGTTTCAGAAATCGCACAAACGGGAAACAGATGCTTCCTTATCCACTGATGAACCGTCGGATATAACGGACACGTGTTGCTCTCAAACAGGTCTGTCACTAAACTCTCACGTAGCCTCACCGTAAATTTATCTCCCACGCTCTCATGGATTACGTGGAGAAAGGGAAATCAGTTTTAGTTTGGAAGGAAAGGCAAACTGCAATCATAAATTACCGTAAATTACAGCGGTTCTTGCAGCAGCTCTTCTTACCAGAAAGGAAAGAAAGACGAATTTTATCTAAAGATAAGGGTTTTCAGTGGGAGTTTGTCTCTCGGTACTTTGTCAGGTGAAGAGAGACGAAGATGGAAAGCACAGACGAACTCGTCTCCATTGAGCTACCAGCTCCTGCTTCATGGAAGAAACTGGTATCTTCCCTCTTTCTTTCTTTTTTCCATCAGTTCTTTAGATTTCTGCTGTATGTACAACGTTGTTCCTGAAATTTATGGGTTCCTTGTCTGCTCTGCTTTCTATTCGAATTGGTTTCTTATGGTTCAGGGCTTCACATATTTTGTTACGAGGCGGTTGGGGGCTCTCTATTTTCAATTCATGTGAAAAATGTTCAAATTTTTATTAGTTTTTTTTTGGGATGAAATACTCTGACTCTCTGTCTAAGCCCTAAACCCTAAAAATTGTTTGATAAAATATGGGGCTTTCCTTAAGATTGTGGTGGAGGGAAGTTCTATGTTGCAGTTACTTGATGCTATATTGCAAATTGTCTTAGCCTCTTGGGTATATAAATAGTGAAAGCTTGTTTTTTCAGTTGTATCCAAAAAAAGCAGGTGCACCGAGAAAGACAGAGGTTGTGTTCATAGCCCCAACAAGTGAAGAGATTAGCTCTCGCAAGCAGTTGGAGCAGTACCTGAAGGCTCATCCTGGGAATCCTCTCATATCTGAGTTTGACTGGACAACTGGAGAAACTCCGAGGCGATCTACAAGGATCAGCCAAAAGGCGAAGGCAACAACGCCCACTCCTGACAAAGAACCCCTCATGAAGAAGAGACGATCTTCTCTCTCAAAGAAGGACAGTATAGGCGCTGCTGAGAAAAACGAACACGCAGAGGCTGCGGTGAAGAAGAACATGGACGCTGACAAGGACGGACAGACAGAAAATGCGGAGGTTGAGAAGGGGAAGGATGGACTGACGGAAGTTGCAGAGGCGGAGGAGGAGAATAGTGTGGATGAAAAAACCGTGGCTCAGAAGGGCGGTCCACCAGAAATTTCAGAAGCTGGGAGGGAGAACAAGGAGAGTGAAGAGACTGAGGCAGAGAACAAAGAGGGAGACGTTTCCATAGAAAAGAAAGAGTCCATGGAAGTTGATACCTCTGAGCTGGAGAAGAAGACTGAGAGTGGAGAAAGAGCTGAAGAACCTCCCATAGTTGAAGGCCTCAAGGACACTGAAATGAAAGAGCCACAGGAAGTTGTTGGTGACGGTGATGGTGAGAAGAAGCCTACACAGGAAGAGTCTGAGAACAAGGGCAGCGTGACAGTAGAAGCTAACGGAGACCAGAATATGACTACTGTTGAGCCTTACCTTGATGCAGAAGCAGAAGCTAATAAGGGAAATGAAACCCAAGAATCTGATGAGAAGAAGAGGGAAGCTGCAGCAGCGATAGCAGTAGCAGAGGAGAAATGTAGCGACATGAAGGGTGAAGAAACAAAGAGAAGCTTAGAGGCGAATCAAGTTCAGCAGGAACAGCGTCAGTGAGCTATTAAAACCTATCGTTATGTACAAAGCACGGAACGTTGAAGAGTTTCTTGTCGGATTTCAGGTGTAGTATTAGTTAACATTATGAGTGGTCGTTTTCTATGTTGTTCAGATCATTATCATTTGACTTTTGTACTTTTGGTGTGTTGTATTATAATGTTAGGCGTTTATTCTTTAGATTAAGCAAAAGTAATGCCATATGAAACGAGTCTTTTAACACCCAAAGTGGACATTACATAGGTAAAACGGAAAGTGTCAGATTACAAAAGAGCAGCTCTTAAGGACCGTATGATATCAGTGAGGGAGACTACACCTTGAAGCAGACCCTGTTGGTCCACCACCCATACTCTGTGCACTCCTCTCGTCACAACTTTTTCTATGGCTTCCTCCATCGGTGCTTCCATATCACAACTCACTATCTCTCTCTTTTCTCTCGAAGCTTTCTCGGTGAACTCCAGAGCTGTAAGTGGCATACACGCCTGCAACTCTGGCAAACGACATCCTTTTAAATCCGTTGCAGAAAACGTACCTATCACTTTCCTATGTCTCCCCTGCAATCTCAAAAACACACAATCAAGGATACATTCTACATAATGTTCATCTACATATGGATGCATTAGCTGTAGATGATCCTCTTGCGCTACATCAGGGGCGTGCACGATGGGGACAGCGTTAAGCAGAGCAGACTTCATACAGCTAATAGCATTGGCAACACTTGTTCTCTCGGTTATGGCGTAAACGGAATCGTTAACAGCTCGGAGACTGGAGATAGTTCGTGATAGGACAGTTTTGAGGTCGTCGAAGTGATGTTCTCTGAGGAACCGTAAGAGATCCATCTGAGTAAGCATCCTGTAAGCAGAGGCAGACTCAACCAACTCAACTCCTGCAATGGTGTTACTACACTCTATGCTGCTCTCCAGTGGCACTAATGCTCGATGAATCCCTTTGCTAAACACTTCCATGCACTCTACCAAGCTGGTATTAGGGTTCAGTGTCCAGAGACTTAGTCCCTCGAGGCAATGACCGATGATTGAGGACACCTGCGAACCCATCTTACGATCGAGATCGGAAAGATCTCCGCCGGCGATATGAGCAAGTATGTCAAGCATCGTGAGAATCCCGATGTAATGTTTTCGTACAGCTCCTGTTTGTTTATCAGACTCCATGATCATTGAACCACCGGCGCCGATCCAGTGTCCAGGAGGTGCAGCCACAGGGAGAGCGGAGATGGAGTTAGCCACTAATGTGTTCGTTGCGTGGGAGAGTGTTGCTGTGTAGGGGACTTCCACTAGCCGTCGGTTTCTGGCCGTTAGATCTTTGGCCGTGACATTGATCAGGCGGATGTGATCTTCTTTGCTCTTCTCTTGTTGCATAGTGACTGGTGTGAGCCTTGATGATGAAAGTGGTTCGAACGTGTTGCTTCGTGAACCTTTATGTGTCGACACTGGCTCGATTTTTGATGTTTACGGATGAGGACTGCTTGTGATGATCCACACCACGTGGCATTCAATATTTGCTTTGCGTACGATATGCGGCACGTGGCACTTCGTAATTTTTGAATGAGATATTCCTTTGTTTTCCACGTACATGATAAGTATCATTTGGGCCTGATCGAACGGCCCAGTATTATTAGTGACCAAAATAGCCCTTCCGCTCTCTTGTCTTTTTTTGTTTTTCTTTCTTAAATTCAATCTCTCCCTCGCGTCCAAGAACGTGGGAAAGAAATCATTGCTGAAGAAACACGAAGATGGCGAGAACAATGGAAACCCCGCGCTTGTTAGTATCTCTTCTCTTCTTATTTTTTTCCGTCTTTCGTCTTTTTTTCTGAATTTCTCTGATTCAGTGAGTGTGATACTTCCAAATTTGGTCGATTTCTTTCTGGAGATTTGTGTTTCTAGGATTCGATCGCTTGCATTTAGCGCTTACTTTCGCATTGAAGTATAAATACGAGTAAAGCCTTCTTAAGTTCATCTTATTAAGTAGTCTGCTTACTTTTGGACTAAAGTATCCGATGATACAGCATTTCTGTTTAATTTCTTAGAGTACGGATGTGAATTGACACAAAAAAATTGCCTCTTATTGATCAATTTCAAAATTTTGTCAACCAAATACATGAGTATCGATGCATTTTAGGATATTTTAGTATGCATGAGATTTCGAGAGTTGGTGCTTGTGCAAATCAGCTTCTTTGCATATGGCTAATTGGTGTGTCTTCCTGCAACGTAGAGAAGAGAATGGGTTGGAAGAACCCAAAAATGGGGAACAAGTTTCATGGGATGATCTGGAGAGAGAAGCTGCTAGTAAAGTAACGTCCGAAAGATTTCAGGCCCGCAGGCCTCACCAAAACGACTCTTCTCGAAAAGGTATCTGCAAGAGGTTTTCTTCATAAAGATTTTGAGTTATAGATAGGTGGTGAAACTTGAGGTAAATCCTAAATGCGTTGCAATGCTATCTGTTTCGGTATCATGTTTAAGTATGTTTTAAATATCTCTGATTGATCAGGTGACGAACTTTCCGGAGACTTGTACGAACTGTGGAGGCAAGAGCAGAACAGCATAGCCGCAAGACTAGACAAAGAGCTTAAATCCAGGTGGGAACTGGATAAACTGATTGAAGAGCAGCTGAGCAGATACCAGTCCCACTACTACAAGGCCATGGTTTCAACATCTTTGAAGGACGTCTCCAATCTCCTTATGCCCCTGTGGCTACCGCCTCATGAACTAGCTGTCATGTCCTGGCTTGGAGACTGGCGTCCAACTTCCATTCTTGACCTTGTGCGGATCCTGGCCGCTCACAACCCCTCCTTTTCTCTGTCTGAGTCAAGTGAACGTGTGCTCTTACAGCTTCTCCGTGAGATACGCATCGAGGAGGCTGTCATTGATGAGGAGTACGCAGAAATTCAGGCCACTTGTGTTCTCTACCTCCCCTTTTCACCGCTCTGCAATGCTCGGTCGCAGGAGGAAGCTCTGCAGTCTGTGCAAGAGCTGTTTGGGAACATCCATAAAGTCATCTCAAGTGCACAACGACTCAGGTTTGCTTTCCACACCATCATAAAAAGGGAGTTGTAGAGATGGACTAAAACAAATAGCTGACACCAGTAGATAGTGGTTGTTAATGTCTTAGTCTGGGTAAGTTAAGTGAAAGCTTTGATATGGTACTGAGATATGATGGGCAGGTATAAAGTATTGGAGCTGGTGATGAAGAAACTGCTGAATCAAACAGATACAGCCGAGTTTGTGGTTGCATTTGCAGGAATTCAAGACGCCATCCACCAGTTTTGTGAGCAGAAGAAACTAAGAAAGCTTTACCCGTCTGTTCCATTGAAAGGATCGGGATCATCCAGTTGAAAGCTTTACAATTTTCAAAAAAGCTGTGATCTTGGAGGCACCATACTGCTCATTACATTCTTGAAAATTCTGTCTTTTCATCAACTCATATAGCTTACGTACATTAGTATGAAATCTGAAACTAACATGTTTGGCTGTAACCGACCATTAATAGCCTTTGGTATCACATAGTATTGTAAGTACGTCATATAGGAAGTAATAACAACGATACTTGACATTGATGAAGCTCAGTATTGTAGACAATTTTCAGGTTCTTCTTCCAAATTTCTGGTTTTATATTTTATTTTTCCTTATTCCTCCTTTTAACAGGCAAATTTGA